>JASAMV010007859.1:0-12052 GCA_030248065.1 Rhynchonema sp. JSB1_4 | reverse complement strand
CTGTGGGTCGGACAGTGTGAAGGTGCGCGACGTGCGAACACGAACTCGGACAGTGTGAAGTTACAAAACCAAGAAACTTGAAAACGGGGTGGGTAAAGTAAATCACACACGTGATTTGGAGCGCAAACCAAGACACACAAATGAAAAGAGGGACAGCGAAAGAGAGAATCAAACCCAAGCACCGATCGGTTAATCCCCCAAACAGCATGCTGCATTACTACGGTGTAATTATAAGCTCAACTCACTTGCAGATTACATACTGTATTGTATGTAACGTGTTATGGTAATTTTACTGGTTTGAAATGACATAGCACAGACAAACTGACCTGCGACAAAACTAAACCGCCAAATCCAAAACAAAAACTAGCAGGCAAGTCGCAGAAAGGAACGCACAACGCAAAAAAGTCGCATGAAGCAAATTGCCATGGGTATGTAATTGTTTTGCTCCGGGATGCCCCCCAACCCTCACGAACGGTTCGCGACAACGGTCAGACAAGGACTGCAGAGCAGAGATTATAACCCAACATGCTTCAAAACGACCACCACATGTGTGTTAAGCGCTCAATGTTTGAACGAGAAAGGGTGAGACCACCCACCATTGAACCAATATTTCTTTGCCAACTGCTAACTGCTGCCCACACTATTGCACTCAAAATGCACAGTGCTCAAATGTGATGTTTCACGGCTCGTACACGGCCCGAATGTGATCACATGATAATTTCGTATATTTGTGACACAACGCGTTAAACAGAACGAGCATTTCAGGATCTGCCAATGCCGTGGGAGACCAAATCTGGATTATAGAATTCAGTTGGAAATCAATTGCTTTGCAGTCTCTGGTGATCCGGAGAATAAAGTCATTGCATCCCAAATAATTAGCCTTTTTACGTATATCGGCTCGATGTACTCGGCGCAGTCACCGACGGATGGGCAACCTCGAACATTAAATCCACAGCTATGAAAATTTTGAAAAAAGCGACAGAATGAAATGCTATGAAGATGACAGAATCAAGCCAGAAAATTCATTACAAGTTCTCAGCTGGTAGATTCTTCAATGCCGTCAGCCGTCGTATTCGTGAAACATTCGGGATTTGGATCGTGCTTTCAATTGACCGATTCCACGCAGCGGTGACGCGCATAGTTTACCTCCTCGGAGGAGATCTTTTTGGCCAAATATTGACATATAAAAATTGAGAACATTTGAATAGTTTCTGATCACGACACAAAAATTTAGCAGCATTCTGATCCAACCGAGATGTCCGCAGCCAATGATACCGATCAGCCCAGCTGAACCCGTTGCCATTTCCTCCGACAGCTGAACAACGCTTTCCAGCGCGCGAAAAAGGGCATTGCACATTGGCGTCTTTTTTTCGCCGGAACGCGCACTTTCACTCCCTTTTTTCAATGAAACATACAGTATATGTAGGTGCAGCATCATGTGAGCGCAAACCTACGCCCGTTTTTGTGCAAAAGGAGTGTATAGCAGTGTTTTATTTAGTTTTTTTACAAACAGCGCGCATGTACAGTTTACAGCAGTCAAGGGCGTTTTGGCGCCCTTTTTTCACCGGCGAGCGCATTTTCACTCAGTTTCTGCTCACTAATACTGTATATGCACTAGACCCAGTGACGGCCGATCGACGCCCTTTTTACCCGATACCAAGCGCTTGGGCACTTTTCCTCACTTTTACAGCGATTCGGCCCCACGCCTTCAAAGTGCCAGGTCGGCGTTTCTACCTCCCTTAAAGTGCTAGGTTGGTTTTCCTTGCTCCTTTAAAGTGCCCGATGGCCAATCTCACCCCTCAATAGTGCTTAAGATTACAGTTACTGAGGACTTCCAAGCTATGCACCTACTACGCAGCAGAGCAGCTTTCACCCGAACCTATATCATTCTGTACATCCACTCATGCCCAAAAAACTCCTGAAGACGCACATGCTGAACTTAATGCACTTTATAGCGCGCTGAAGCGATCAATCAAAATTGAGTTTACTTCAAGAGAGGCGCCCCTGGTCCATCGCACATGAGATGCCCGAAAAATGCCTTTCTGTACCTAGGCTGCACACTGCTTAGAAGCTGCTCGAGTATGTAGGTACTATCTTTGGTCCACCCTAGATGGCAAGCATCATGAATAGAATGCGGTCGCGGCAGTCTTTGCATATGTATGGGCAGGATTCGGGCAGCGTCGAACGACACAGCTTTATATATGTGCCGCATCTTATCAGATTTCCAAGACTCGCTGATCGCTGAAAACATGCGTTGTGGAGCTGTTTTTTTGCGCAAAGTGACACCATTGTTCGAACGCACTTGAACTCTTGTTTTAGGTGTTGTCGTATTGTCATCAAGTGAATAGCAATGTTTCACTGTACAGTCACAGGATTTTGGTGAAAGCAGATGGCGTTCAGTCAAAAACAACGAGTGGGCCCAATATTTTCAGAAGTACCGACCTCATCTATAATTCGTTTCAATTTTACAATTACAACAATGTCCAACTCAGCCTTGGCCCTGTTTGCCCTTGACGTGGCCCCACGTCGTCGTCGTTGCAGAGGCAACGTCAATGAAGTGCTGCCGTTTCCTTTGCATGTGATGCTGCTGATTGTGAATCACATGCACGATTATAGGGATAAGGTGAGGTATCGTATTGTGTTAATCGTGTCCAAGTGAAGATCAGAACAATATTTTATCAGAAAAGAGCCATTTGGCATCCGAATCGTGAGGTTTTCGTGGTTCTGTTGCGGGACGTGAGAATGCTATACTGTCCTTCGTCACTAGCAGCACTTCTGCATGAAGACTGAAAAGACAGTTTTCCGGTGCGCCAGGTCATCGTCAGTGCCAATGCACACATTTTGTAAAATTATGGCTTATAGTAATGTCGTCAAGTCGCCGCGTCAAATCTTTTCATCAAATCACGTGTGTCGTCCAGTGAGCTAGGTTGGACGATTTCTTGAATATTTCAGATCCCGAACCGACTGGCAATCGCGCCAAAATGCCAGTGAATTGAATATTTTCCGTTTATTTTGCGGTATTTTTAGGTTGTGTTTCACTCGCTCGTTACGAATACGACCGATTCGACTCGCTCGTTCACAATAACGATTTGTATTAACAATAACCACAATGCGCAACCGCGCTACAGTCTCACAGAACGAGCACACAACGAACGAACAACGACAACGAACGAAACGACGAACGAACTCAATTATGGAAAAACAGGATCTCTTTAATAAGCGAGCGGAGGATCACGAACAGAACACAGGGTTTACCAGAAATGAGCAGTAAAGTACATAATAAAGCTAGAACAACACAAACAAGCATAGAATAAGTACAGTTTTACGAGAAGAACCAAATAATATCGTTTGAAACATCAGCAAGGTATGGTTGCCAGACCACACGTGTATTATTATTTCTAGCGATCATTTGGGGATCATGTATTATTGCTAGATTTGACGAAAACATTTGACGAAATGATTTGACACGACAAAACTATTACAGCCAAAATTATGTGTCACAATATTTGCAGCTCGAAATGAAACGCGTGTCCAAAGCTATGGCCGACCTGATCGACATGCCCGAAGCGTGGCTGACGCAGAAGTCGCTCACAATATCCTTCCTGGAGCAGAGGGAGATTCCTGCGTCAAGGTCGACTGAAACATTTTGTCGCCAAGTACTTGCTTAAAGCGGCCCCGCCGCTATTGTTTTTTTGGATTTTCGAACACGTTTTTTTTGCTCACATCGTTAGTTGGCATCGAGATCAAGAACATTAATTTTGACGAACTTCACCAAAGTGGCTATTACCCACCGAAATCAATCCGCAAACACTGCCTATCGGGAACAAAACTGTCCGATATTGACGCACATCCGCACATGATAATCAGGAATTACAATAGAAATTCAAAATCACTGGGGCGTGATATAGGCAGCAGGTCACGGTAGCCTGATAAAACATTAGCTTTTTTGCAAAAGACAAATGTTTTGTCAAGCTACCGTAACCCGGCGCCTATACCACCGTCAGTGATTTTGAATTTTGCTTTGCGGGTCCTGATTTCCATGCACAGACTGTGCATCAATATTGGGCTGGTTTGTTCCCGAACGTCCATGTTGGTGGATCGATTTCGATCAGTAATCGTCATTTCGGTGAAGTTTTCCAAGGTTAATGTTCTTGATCCCAGTGCCAACTAACGATACAAACTGAAAAAAGGAGGTCGAAAACCCAAAAAACAATAGCGGCGGGGCCGCTTTAACTTTCGACCCAAAATCAATTATTCCAGAAAACTTCAACTTTTGTCCCGCGCAGCGCCGTGCATCAGCAAACGATCGTGGAGCATGTGCATTGACCGGCATTCGATCGATCTGGAGAAATTCCCGTTGCATTTGCGGTTCGTCGTTCGAACAATGCTCAGGTGAAGCAAGGCTGCAGAGCGGTTTTATTCAGTCGACCAACCTGGGTGTTTGTTGTTCGGAACTCATCGGTGCAATTTAGCGCCAGTGACACTTTATGCACATATGTAGGAGTTCTCGCCGAGCAAAATCTCACTGCAGGAAACACTTCAAGACCTCCGCAAGACTCACTTGTGGCTTGTAACTTCCATGGTTGAAGCTTCTGTCGCCCATTGAAGTATACGGTCTCCCGTCATGAGCGTAAAAATGTTTTAAAAAAGTTTTGCAACCACCACGATGATGCTCAAGTACAACTTTGTTCGTGTTGTTTGACTGCGTGTCGCTGTTTCAGTCTCGAGCATCTGTCCATCGTCGGTCACTACGGTCGTTTGAATCGTCACCGATTCCGTCCGCTGTTGGACTATCTGGCTCGTCAAACAGCGTCCTTCAGATTGAAACATCTGCAGATTGAGTTCGGCCAATCGGCGTTCAGTCTCGAGTTAATATCGAAACTCATTGATCAGCACAAGACAACTTTGGAATGCTACACTGATTATACCACCTATTGTCAACAGACTAATCGGTGAGCTATGCGATTATTGTAGTTATTCGGCTGCTGCAATTATAATTACCAATGTGGCACAAAACTTCTTTAACACAAACAAAGCTCAACGATCCCTTGATTTTCAGGACCACGTACGCCCTACGATCTTCAGTGAAGCCGGTTCTGACAGCACTGGAACATTGCGATAAATTGACTAACCTCTCCTTGCCGCTGATGTGCGAAGCAGCCAGTGAGGATTATGTGCAACAATTGAGTAAGTGTTTGGCGAATATCACTTTTTAGCTTGGGAATACTGAGAACGCTCGTGCAGAACGCTTTTGTCATTTACAAGCTCTGGAATTTGCGACCGTTTCTTAGACTGAGGAATATTTAACAACTCAACTGACCAGCTCTCGATGCACAGCAGGTGTCCCAAGTGTCAATACGTTGTGGTATCATGCCCATTTGGTGCATGGCACTGCTAAAAAACAGAGTGTCACGTTGAGGGCATCAAACTTTCTGGCTAATTCTATCGTTGTAGATGTAGAGTCTTGCCCCCCCCGGGGTCCTACTTTAATGTACTTTGGACTGTGGAGGGGTCGCGACTCGTCCCCAACCGAAAGCAGGCTGCTCGGAAGTCTTCACGATTGCTCGTGTCGAAAACCGTGTCGCCCCAGAATCGGTGGTACAGCTGGAGAAGCGACTTGACTATTTTAGGACGGAATGAATTACAATAGTGTTTGATTTACCTATTTCTTATGCAATGAACTATTGCGCGGCTTGGGTTTGGTGTTAAATGATAAAAGTGAAAGTGGAATGAATGATATTTATGATTTTATTAGAAAAACAAGCTTATTTAGAAAAGCACAGAGCGGGCGCGAGAGAATGAGAGAAAAGCAAAGACTATAGGCGTGATCGCACCTAAGCGAGCACCATTTCCCGTGTTCTACGTCGTGGCCGAATTGTTTTGACAAAAAGTCAGCCAACCGACGTAAAAGTCGAACACGTGCAATTTGGGAAATGAGTAATGAGAACTGAGGAAATAGTGCTCGGCCGTCCTTTAAATACTCGATCGCATTTCTTTTTCTTTTCTTCGTCCATTCCGGATTAATTACTATAAGATAATTGGACGGCTCCTAACTATGATTGGTTGGAGAGAAATATTTGAATTTTAGAGAAGAGAAATGGAATGACAATGCAATTAAAGAGAATGGGTTACTGTAGACACAGGATCAAGCGCGGAAATTCAAATGGGCTATTCCCGAATCCCCACACTATCCCCCCCTAAATTAGCTGACGTCCCGGCAGCTCTAGGATAAATGTGATAGAAAACTAACAAAGTTTGGGACGATCTTAGTATAAAAGAAAATAAAATGTCCTTAGCACAATATTAGTGAGCTAATCTATTACCTTAAGCGCCCAAGAAATAATAATAAAGTTATAGCACACACAAATAAAATGATATTAACGGGTGATTTTTACTTAGAGAAAATAAAATGTTGATGTTAACCAGGTCTTCTTTCTTGAAACTTAGACATCACACATTTGTGGTGACAAATTTATGTGAGTCTGAACTTTTACTTCGTATACCAACAGGCAACACACAGCTTCTTCTGTGAAAACTTTATGTGAGCCTACTGATGATACGGTGACTGGGATGGATGAGGACCAGTTGGATGTGCAGGCGGTTGCAGATTGAGCTGCGCCGCTGCTTGTGGTTGTTGGTGCGCGTACGGGTAGTAACCAGCGGTTGCCTGAGTGGGCACCTGACTTGGTTGCTGCACCTGTTGCACGCCACCTGTCGGTTGTTGCGCACCTTGGAAGCCGCCGCCAAACTGTCTGATCAGAGCAGAATCGTGATCAAAGTGTTCACGGGTCGGCGCACAACCATGTAGTTGGAAGAACCATTCTTTGTACCGGGCAAAGTTTTCTGCTTCCTCCTGACTCACTTGGTCATGCGGTGTCATTGTCGATTTCACTGTCATGCCTGTCGTCGCGACCATCTGTGTGGGTTGCGTCGCTGGCATGCCGGTCGCTGTCGCTGTCGGGGCTACTCCCACACCTGCACCTGGCGGTGTCGGTGTTGTTGGGGGTACCGATGACTCAGACGTTGCGGAACCCAATGATGTCGGCTTTTGTGGACGTTGTACCACCTGCACGGGGTGTTGGACTGGTAGTGCCAGTCTCGAACCCTGCGCTGATGTCTCGCTTTGGTCCATCATCATACCTTGTTTCTCGCGGAACACAGCCAACATGTCGAAGGAAGACTGCTGCCTCTGCACCCCGGGTGAGGTGACGGCAGGTCTATTCGGCAACGTGGTGGCAACCTCAATCGCGGACTCCTGAGCGGTGCGCGATGGGTACGCCTGTTCCTTTGCTACATTTGTATAGTAATGCAGCATTTGCGAGGGTGTCCAACCTTTCAGCGTGCATTGGTCACCAAGGTGAATCGGACAGTTCGGCATCAGTGGTACCATTGAGTTTCCATACGTCTCTACGTCGGCCTTTAGCGCCGCCAATGAGCTCATTGTGTTCTCCATGATGGAGCCCGTGCCAATGAAGCCCAGGGACGATAGACCAGCATGGTCCGTAGGGAAGTTTGCTGATCCAAAATAGGCACTCAACGCATATAAGCAACGGACCGGTGTGACGTTTCCCTGACACGCAGCTTCGTGTGCAAAACCGAGTGGATTTTCCAGCATGCGCATCGCTAGATCACGAATGACTAGCGTGGCGAACTGGCCTCCGGCAATCATATACTGGTCCTTGTATCTTTTGAGGGCGTATTCCAGCTGCTGCTGGTCGTCCGGACGTGAACTTCGACCACGCGGGAAAGTTGTTCCTGGTGGGAACGTCCGTGGTTGTACTTCGGCGAACGTGGGTCGCATTTTAGCCTGTGCACCCACTGGATCTTGAATTGCTTGCAAGGTCACGAAGTCCGGGCCGGCATCCCATTGTTCCCGAGGGATCATAGGATTTTTCTGGATGGCCTCAACGGCTTCTTGCGACCGCCATGGCGTTTCACGCCATTCTTGCAAGCGACGTGTATGTTCAGATTTGGGAACCCTATGCGGATTCTTGTTGTGTGTAAGCCAGAATGGGAACATGTATTCGCCCTCCCCTTTCTGTCGTTTTTCAGGTGGCGGTGGTGTGGATCCCTGGTCCGAGCCTTGTCGATCACGTTTTATCCCGCTGGTGGACCTTGTATGTGACGAGGCTCCACTGGCTGGGGTTCCCGTGCTCGATCCGCTCGGTCCCGGTCTTGCATCTGATCGTTCGCCAGACGGTGTCCTGTCCGATCTACCGTAGCGGGACGGTTCCCGTCCACCACGACGATAGTAGCCGCCACGAGTAAACTCGCCACGACCTCGGACACGACTACCATGTCCACGATACCAGCTGTGAGGTACTGTGAAGCCTTCTGGGAGGCCTGCCATCACTGTTGTTTCGTGTGACTTCGGCTGAGCACCCTGAGCCTGAGGTTCATCTGGTCTGTGAGACGTATCCCTCGGCTGCTGTTGCTGTTTCGCCGATTTGTCTGACGTAGTCGGTTCAGTATTGGGAAGTTGAACCGTTTTTTGTTGTTGTTGTTGCAATCGCTTTGGGGGAGGAGGTGGCGGTGGCAAAATGACGGGAATGACGTCCCTTGCGCCAGCATCCGTGCCACTGTCACCTTCTTCCTCCTGTGACTGCTTGCCACCAACCGACTTGCCTCTTCGTCGTTCTCGTTGTCTTTGTTTCTGTGCGAATCGGCGGCGAGTCTTCGCATTGCCCCGTGTGGATTCACCACTCTGTCCGGGTTCTGGTGCTGACTCAGCTGCCGATTTCGACTTTTTCTTCGGTTTCCTCGGCCGTTTGTCACCACCATCGTCAGAATCCGAGCTGTGCCCAGAAGTCTTTCGGATGGGTATTTCGAACGGCCTTTGGTAACTGTTCGGCTCGCTTGGTGGACGCTGCCAAGGCATCAGCGAGCTCTGAGCTGCCGTTACCGGCACGAGTTGGCTTGGCAACTCGGCTGCGGAAGCGGTCATGTGTTTCATGATCGTTCCCACGACACTCACTGCCCCTTCTATCCTTTGTTCTTTCGACTCGCAGTAATTGTCGATTTCAGCATCCACCACGTCGACATTTTCGAGCTCGAGGTTTGTGTACACTCCTTCTTCGCAGTATAGGTACATTTGACGTCTCGATTCGATGTACAGCGGCAAAATGTCCAGTGATTGGCATTTGTATTGGAATTTGTCCAAAACCCAGCGCAACGGTTTAGCTGCAGCTGTGCCATACACTGGTGGCTTGGCAGTGAACGGATTCAAGAATCGGAACGTGGTGTACTTCAGTGTCGCAAAACACTGGTCGTTGAGATTCTTGATCGCACGCAGTAGCGGCACAACAGGCAATTGCTCTGTGTCCGGGTCCTGTTGCGAGTATTGACCGTAGCGCATTATCATGTGTTTGGATCGGATGATCAACATCCACATCAGCGCGCTCACTGCGTCCTTTGCCGTAATTCCCACTATACAGATTGGTTGTGCCAATTGTTCATTTGACCACGGGATTGCCCTCGACACCATTTCGGTGAACTTTGGGTCATCCCATTGACACTGGTTGTCGTCCATCTTTGGGTTGAAAAAGTCCTCCCTCGGGATTTCCGTTAGGAAACCCGATGAGTTGGACAAGTCCGGCACCAAAGAGCTCCAGCCACTCAGGAGTTCAGTGTCCACTGTAGCGATACGTGTTTGTTTCTGGTTTTCCGAAACATGAAAACACATTTTCAGGGTATCCCGAAAATCGCCCAGCAGAAAACTGGCACCCAAGTTGTTCCTGGTCACGACATGTTGTTGGATGAGCTCCAACTCGTCCATTGGCATTTCAACCTGTGCTTCTTCGTATTGTAGTGGCTCGCCAACACCCTTCGTCGTGTTGCGTGCCTTCTCTGGATCGTCGGCATTCTCGGCAGCTGTGATGGCTTCGGCATTCTCGCGCTCCATCCTATGGTAGTCCTGGAAACACTTCGTGCTGAACAATGGTGTGTCATAGCACGTCGGCGCCTCCAGGTAACCATCAGGCGTGGAACCGCAATTTGTCGAGCCAATCGTTGCATTATGTTTGACCCAATCGACTTTATCCGACGGTTGCATCCACGGTGTCGCATCGGCCGGGTCCATGTTATCCCAGACCTGCTTCACCAGCGTCAGAACCGTTCGCGAAGACGCGTCTGTATACATCGAACCAACCGTTGACTGGTAGGCTCGCAGAATAAACGTCTGCACGATGGATTCGATGGTCAACAACACTTTCGGCGATGGGTACTTTTTATTCTGGCTGCCGCGCGAGTCCATGTACATGCAACACAAATTGTGGCGCAACCGTGTTGCAGCCAAGTGTGCGTTGTAGATACAAAACTCGCGGTATGCCTTTTGTTTTTCCCATTGACTTGTCTGGGTGGTCGTCCACGATGACACCACCACCATGAATTTGCGGTACATGGCCAACGAAGCCAGGGTCATGAAGTGAGTGACTTCATTTTGACGAACCATTGGCAACGTCAGGTATTGTGGTGTGGTCGGGGTCACTGTGAAGTTCAGCAACGGTGGGGATTGCGCGTACGGAGTTGGACCGTAGGCGACATCACCCGCCGTACGCAGCACCTCATACGGTGAATCCCAGTGGAAACGACCATAGCCCATCGTCGTAGTATTCGTCAATAGAAACGCCAAATCGTAGGTACTCACGACCTGAGTCAGGCCTCCGAGGAGTTGCGGGAACACTGGGTGTCCCTTGTCGATCACCTCGTCATCCCAACTTGGATGAATCATGAAGGTGTCGCCCTGTGCATCTCCTTGGGGTACCAGCACATTGACAGGTCGGCCGAGCAAACCGGTCAGCACGTCCGGACCTATTGGATAGGTACTGTCGCTGACGTGATCGACTGGCTTGTCTGCCTTGCGACTTCTGTCAAACGTGCTTCGGATTTTGGCTCGTTGCAATAGACCTCGCATGTTGTAAAAATGCATGTCGCTTGTATTTACCGGACTTTTCTGTCCCGGTTTGTTGTATGTTTCGACCAATGCCTTTTTCGTCTCGAACGCCATTTCGTACATCAGGAACATGCATGTCGGTTTGCTGAGAAAGTCCGCAAGGATCTCACCGCACCGTTTGGTGCCAATCGATGTGAAGTTCTCAGACCAAACCGTGTACAGATCGATGTATGCATTATGCACACCATTCGTCATGTACATGCGTACCGGGTACCGATGTTGCAGTTTGTATTCGCCACCCCTGGGTGCGAACCGAACATCGCCCCCGACCACTGGTGTTTTGAACGATTGGTCACGCGGGTACACGTAGTCGAAGTGGAGCGCAATGACACCAGGGGTGTACATATTGCCGCATTCCAGCACCTCCAGTGCCTCCGTCAACGGTACCTCAGCGAGACCATTCAAACACCAGACGTTCGTGACGTCACCTGGCTTTCGAGTCGTGATTTTGTAATGGCGTTGTAACGCCTCGTACATCGACATAAAATATTTTGAGGTGGTACAATCCTCCTGAAGGCGCCCCTGCCCATATTAGCGGTGGGTTTTTCATATCCTTTTTCTGCGCTGGGGCCCCCCTCGGGAAAAAGTTGTCACCCCCAATATCCACTGCTCAACGTCAACTCCCGGTTGAGTAGGTTTAATGGTTTCAGTGGACCTCCGGGGCCCATTTCCAACGTCGTCGGCATTGACTTTCCAATCACCTTTGCTAACGGCATTGTTCCAAATTCAACGGCTTTATGCGGGTTGTGCCAGTAGGGGTACCGATGCAAAACCATTTTCGTATTCGGATTTCGGATCCAGCCATTCTGACACATGCGCATGTTCGGTGAATAAGGTGAACTGACCACGAATGACAGCATTCTGTCCGTTCGGGTACCAGAACGAGTAGCCTTTCGGCAACACTGCACTAAAAGTACAAACCTCGTCACCGCCAGCCATGTCTATGTTTGCATTTGCGTTTCGAGCGTATTCGATCGGCTTGGCTGCCGATTTCTTTGGATCTGTGATCGCCGCTAACAGTTGTCGGTTGCTTTTGCGGGAGAACAGGCTTTCAGTCTTCCATTACCCAACAGCTCAAACAGCTTGTTGAGGACCTCTGCT
>JASAMV010007856.1:0-121854 GCA_030248065.1 Rhynchonema sp. JSB1_4 | reverse complement strand
ATGCTTTGAGGAACGGTCCATTTTTTAAGTAATCTCGAAACGTCCAATAGTTTGCGCTTCAGCATTTTGTGAAAATCAACTGTTGTTTATTGACTCGTCGTTGTGTAAAATCTATCGAATCCGCTCATAAACCTTGTTGTCATGCGCACAATTTACGGACTGACCATTACATTGATTTCACTGGGCACTTTATTCCACGTTGAAATTGCTGTTTCAAGATTTGATTAGAATTATAGTTTTTGTTGGTTGATACTGTACGTGTTCCACACAGCTAGTTGTTGATTTCTGTCGGGTGTTTCGTGGAAGTTGTCACAGAACAAAATTGCCGCCTGTGAAGTCCGGTTTATAAGCGTTTTCGTTTTCGCCGCCGAAGTGTACACGCTCAAAAATCGGCCAATCACAGAATAATTCGGTTCCACAAAAAATCGGTTTTGTTGTTTTGCGCGTGCCTGGTCTGGTCGTTCGTTACGTTGTTTGTTCTTGCTTGTTCGCGGTCATGTTGTCGGGTTCTTTTCTTTCCTTTTTTCAATGTCAAAAAATGTTCACCAAGCCGTTCCGTTTTCTTTTCTGCGGTTTGCACTTACGTATGTTCAGCCATTGAGTACCACACATATTACCAAATGATGCTAACTGGCTTCTTGTTAAGTAAAGATGAATTACGAACATAACACCAAATGTTTGATTGTTATTCGTTGATAATTTCAATCGAATTGAACATTGACCCAAGGAATCGTTATTTCACAGGACAAGTTATAAGATGACCGTATGCACGAAAAAATGCGAATAGTGAAACCATATCAATCGAAAGTGTGAAACCATAACAAAAAACGCTACAACACAACAGCTAAAACATACAACTCAGCTAAAATCGATAACAGAATCACAAACTGACTTACGGCGTGCATTCCACAACTTTCATTTTGCTTTACCATCAGTTTTGATTCGCGTACTTTCCCCCTGCAAAGAATGTTGACCTTTCAGGCGTGCAAAGCGTTATGCGGTTTCATAACATTTGATGTGCTTAGGAAATCAGCGTATTTTTTGTGGGGTGTGGGTGGGGTGTTTTTTTCTTTTTTGGGTTGTTTCATTCATTCGTTTTTTTGTAGATCAATTCCACGGTGTTTTTCAAAGCAAGGAGCAATCCAATCCTTTCACGCTTGTTACCGTGTCCATCGATAGCGTTGGCGCTTGCACAATCGAAGCAAGCCAGCACAGAAAATTCGTGCGCCCCTCTTAATCTGCCACACATCCTTGTGGCAGACAATCTGGTCTCCCAATATGACGTCAATTCAATCCAAACGATATCATGAACATTATTATATTCACCAAAATGCCGACTTCCCAATCCTGATCACCCACTATAAAGCAGGTCTGTCTGAGTCTTCTTATCCCAGCATTATACTCTTGTCGCAAAGCACTCCGGATTCAAAAAATAACTTGTTGCTCCACAGTTCGAAAAAAATAAAAGCCAAAAACCAAACACCCCGAGCTCACCTTCATTCCTGTTCATTTCTTCGTGTACACCTGCACCTGTTTCACGGTCGCGCCTTGTCTATTCAACAGCACCAGATCTTCCTCCGTCGCCCTGCCAGCCAGCTGCCGCTCGATTGCTTGCGTGACGCGCAGTGAATCGGCGGGCAAATTGCGTTGTTGTTGTGCTCCGACGCCTTGATACGCAGGGTTGACCGGGGGTATGACCATGCCGCCAAAGCCTGAATTTAAAGGCGGTTTCGGCGCAACACATAATGCGACATAAGACAAACGGTTTCGGGGTTTTGAATTTCGGATACAGCTATGATTATGGCGCAAGAAACATATTGCCAAAAGGAACACAAGAGGCGCCCGTGGGTTCTGAGAACAGAGCAGGTTAAGGTATCCAGAACTCAAACACTTCCCAGGACAAACAATTTATAGTCCAACAACAGCTAATGCAGAATTTATGTGCACTGCGTTGCCTGATCCGCCAAGCACATAACGCGTGATGCAACATTATAAACACCTACGCAGCCAGCCAACACACAAGCTGACTGCCTGTCTGTGCTTGTAATGTTGCATCACGCGTTATGTGCTTGGCGGATCAGGCAACGCAGTGGACATAAATTCTGCATTAGCTGTTGTTGGACTATACACATCTAATCTACCGTATGCCACAAACCGCAACATTAATAATGATCTGCATTCACGTCATCACGACAACAAGATGGTTGAAGTCAACGAGTGAGACCCGGCAAAGAAAACTGGGCACCAAAAAACCAATTAACAATCGACTTCAAAATATAAGACAAAAAATCGTCCAAAAGTCATATCCGCAAAAAAACATCGTCCAAAAAACCTAGTCGCTGTTGAACGGGTCGCTTCGGTGGAACAATGAACTCCGGCGCGGAAGTAATCGAGCCAGTCCACTCGCGGTCATCATTCGATCTCTGCGACGTCCCGAGTCGATTCCTTAGATCGCCAGTTGATTGCACATTTCTGTTCGAATCGCCGGGACGTCGATTGGCCGATGTGCCATGTTTGGTGTGCGACGATGATGACGAGGCCCCTCCTCCACCTCCACTTTTGTGCACCGACAAATGCCGCGTTGGGGACGCGGAATGCCGGTGGTGGTGTCTCTGGAATGTTTTTTTGGCCGACATCACTAATTGATGTTTGAAGCGGATCAGGTATGCCTTGCTCAATACAGACTTTTTGGGTTCAGTATCTTTTTGGGTCAGTGAACCTTCTGGCCATGTTACTTTTTGGGCCATGTACTTTTGGGCCGCGTTATTATCGGACCATATTTTTACTCAAATGACAGCCCGAACAAGATCACGTCTACAGTACCTGTGGCGAAGGCGAACTGATCTAGCGTCGATTATGTGAAAGTTGCACCGCAGATGCCACATGCCACACCATTTTGGGCCAATGTATGGGGTTTTAAATCAAAACCATAATTACTATGTGGGACACAGTTGTGCGTCGGTACCATTTGCGACAGACATGCCAGAGAGACATACCCGCGTGTTGCAGTATGCGCCTCTCTGACTGACAAAAGTGTCTATTATTGCCGGTAACAAACCACTCACAGCCTGTCGGTTTGACCACAAACATTCTTTTTTGTTGATTTCATCTTTATCAGCGAGTACAAAAAAAAGCGCGATCGTTTCTGTCAACTCTTTAGGCCCTATTTGTAGCCTTGTTGAAACATTAATGACTCTCCGAATGTTGGAAATCGAAAGTGCGCATTATTTATCGATCGCCATCAACATACAAGCATCGACGTAGACGGCAGGTTGGTTGATGTTACATGAATGATAATAAAGACACGTGGGTAAAAACCATTTGACGGCGCGCGTCACATTTCAACGGTTTTTATGGGGGCCCACTCTTGACCATGGTATGATTTTTTAGGGTTTTTGTAAGCTGACTTTAGGATCAAGAACCATGATCACAAAATCTGGTTACTTGTGTATGAAGATGTTCGGCGGTTAACTGCGGATTGTGATCCAAAGTATATTGCACGTTAAAAAATTGACTGCAAAAGGATTCACTGTAGGCGACACCAAACTTAGTGATCGGATCGTACCAGTTCTGTCTTGGTGACGTGACTTCTCTGCACCGTTCGGATGTCAACGCCAGTCGTACAAACTGGAGATGCCGATCAAAAACAAATGTGAAAGCAACTCACTGGAGACCTGCTCCTTGATTTATGTTTATGTTTCGGCGTTCTACTCCGTTTCCTCTGTTGTGATGTGCTTGACGATGTTTTCCTCTTCGACGTTGACACACTGCTACTGCGACCGCTCGTGTTCGGTTTGTTCTTTGATCGTACATTGGCGACTGCTTGTTTTACCTTTATCTGAAAATTAATGACCAGTATGGTCACTGTAGATTTGATTTCCCAACGAGATTAATACTGCCCGAGCAAATAAGCACCGAAAAGACAGAGTCATGCAACAACCGCAGCAAGCTTTCCCCGTTTCGTCGTTTTTCACAGGTGGGTCGTTGCATCAGAACATCTTCAGTGCGAATGCACCACACCGTCACGTGTCCTGCCTCACCGACCTCAAAACAAAACAAGCTCAATCATTCATCCTACCTTCAGCATATCGCCGCCTTTTACTTGCACTTTTCTATCATCTTTCTTTGCTGATGACGTCTTTGACGGAGTCACCACCAGGCGAATATCTTCAGTGTGAATTTCCTGAAGTTTCCTCATTGTTATTGAACAAATATCTGTTTTCATTACTCGATTTGGAAACAATAATTCGATAACTCGATAAATTTGATAATTTTTATAACTCGATTTGCCTGGTGCATGAACTATTAGCTTGTGAACGAAGCTGAGGCCAGTTTTGAGTTTGCATCAAAGAAAAGGCACTAGTGCGCACGGCACTAATATTCTAAACAAAAAAATACGATACCTGCTTAACGGCTGCGACGGGTGCTGATTTATTGGGCAACTTTTTCGTCTTCAATTTCGACCGAATCTCCGTCGGTGACAGTCTGTCCACCGGCATTACCACATTGTTAGTTACTGCATTTGAACTCGTGGTCTGCGCCGGGTTCGACTGACCGCTCGGTCCCGGTTGCGAACGGGACTGTTTCGATTGCGCCGCCACTTTGGCCATACTGTAGTCGCGCTCGTAGGTGGGCTGGGTGTGCAGCAACGTCTGAAAAACAATGATGTTTCATGCGATTCGGCGGAGCGATGTTTCACTCAAAGTCAGTCACGCGAGTGGATCCAATCTCTGGCAACAGCTGGTCTTCACATCGAGCATATTTGACCCATACACAGCTTGCCGACTCAGGGCCGCTTGGAAGAAATGCAGCTCCGGTTCGAATCTTGTGATTTTGAATGTTTTCATTTTTGCTTCAGCTTGACCATGAGTCTCCACGGTTTTCACCTTTATTTCTTGTTCGCTGCATGTGGACTCACTTTAGCGTGATAAAAAGCATCCAAGCATCTGACTGCATCAGCCACGTCAGCAACCTTCGCACTTAAAGTTTGATTCGCTCAAACCCAAAAAAACAGACGAAACGTCGCAGAAAAAACACGACAAAAACAACAACAACAATCGTATTTCACCAGTGGTGTCGTTGGGAAATCAAGAAGTCAGGATACCGGATACCCAAAATCCAAAATTTTCGGATACCGGATACCCAAAATAAAAAATCTCGGATACCCAGGGAGGTTGTTCAAAAAACGTCTATTTTTAGAGGAAAATTGAACAAAATTGGTATTGGAAGCGCAAAAATGGTCATTTCGGGGCTATGCTTGCGCCAGCAAGCGATTTTGAGCATTTTGGAGGTAAAAATGGGATATTTTTACGGCTTTCGGAAAAATTGTATGGTAGGATTAGGATACCCCTTGGACAAAATGTCAGGATACCGGATACTAGGGGGTAGCCTTCTTCCACCCCCCCCACCTCAACGACACCACTGTATTCCACGGACAACCGTATAAGCCTTTCGATGTGTTTCGCTCTCCAAATGCTTAGCAGCATGCTGCTGATCCCCCGCGAACGACTTGCACAACGAACAATAGTAGCCCGTCGTAGGCACGAAAAATTCGGCGCCTAAAAATTGAAACACTGTCCTAAATTTTCGATAGTTTTTTTGCTTGGAATGCAGATTATTACCTTATACATTTACAAATTTATTGCTCGTTTGCGGAAACACACAGGAATTGAGAATTGACGAATTACGAGACAATAAACAGATATGACCGTGATCTGAACAAACAAACAAAACAAACGTGAACAAACAAAACAAACCTTTGATCGGCAGAACTTCAGCATTTCTGTTCTGCGGATCGGCGCCCGTTTTCCATTCTTCGGCGACACCAACCCAAGGGCGATGTTTCGGGTCAGAGTTCTGCGACAGAAGAAAAAAATGTTTCGCGACAGTAAATATACAATTCACAAACAGCCATCTGCACTCTGTGCGTAACAACGATAACCTATCACACCAAAATCAAAACCGTTCCCAAATGAGATGCGATTGAAAACCTCCACCGAACCATCTCACGCTCACATCTCCGATTTCAAAGCACAAAACAAATGCCATAATCCCACCTGATGTACCTGTCTGTGATGCAACGTATGCAAATGTTCCAACAGCTCATAAACGCTCGCATGCGTTGTGTTGCAAACTCTGCACCAGTGCGATCCGGGGTCGTAATACACGTAGTGTTGATTGGATGATGTTTCATCGACTGTGCTGGTCGTGGTGGGGACGTCGGGTATCTCGTTGTGTTTCGGTGTCTGAAAAAATATCAATTTTGATTGGTTTTTGATTCGATATAAAAAAAATTTGAGCTCGATAGATTTCAGTACACTTGTAGTTTATAAACACGATCACGTGATCCCATCCCAAAAACTCAGGCCCGCGATCAGGAGCCCACTCGCATCACGCGCAAATATATGCAACCTGATGCACATATTACTTCCAAAGTGACGTACTGTAGATTTGCATATTTATTGTTCACAAAAATTACTGAGCGCCCTATTTTTCATGGCTTTACCCAAACTGGCGCATATGTTATCTGGCCGTCCCACCGCTGTGAAACACAAACCTAAACTGTTATGTCATTCAGTTTCTGTCTGCGTGTCTGTGCCTGTCTCCCGCGACTCTCGTCCACCTTCTTCACTCTTTCTTATCTTGGTCTTATATTCAGCTTTCATTTTCGTAAATTTCATGCCATTTTGCATCTTCTTTTATATCCGTAAATTCAACACCCAATCTTGTAATCATACTGTTTTAACTAAACCTTCTTCTGCTTAAATTTTTATCTATTAACTACAGTTGCGCAATCAACTAGCAATCCCAACCTTCGCCCTCTCCACCGACGGCGACTTCGAATCCTCCCGCGATCGTTTCGATCTCTTCTTGTCCTTCTTCCGATCGCCTGACCTCGACGGTGATTTCGAACTTCGACTTCTATTATCCCGACGGTGTTTGTCCCGACTGCTTTTGTCCTTCTCACCACTACCGGTCGATGGCTGCTTGGATGATGTTTCACGCAGACGTTTGGGTGACGGGGAACGCGCACGAGCGCTGCCGCTGTGGTGATGCGTACTGCTGTGACTTCGTTTGCGCTCGTCTTTGTCCTGAAAAAAGAGAAATACACGGGTTGTTTGCTAAAAAAACTGTCAAAAGATGTTGTATAGTTCCACACAATGGTCAGAAAAAAACGAAAGCAACATATGAAACTTGTTGGACATGGTTTATTTTATTTCAGTTTTTTACAGTCGTCGCTAAATAAGGCGTTTTGATTTGTTGAGGCCCAACATATCGGTTCTTTCACTTGTGTCAGGGCCGAATCGTCAACAACACAACTTTCACACACTGAAAGCAACATTTCCCGACAATCAATCTTCCTTTTCTCCCTTATCGTACGCATTTTTCTCGCCATGACTTGGGTGAAATTTGAGCAGCCCTCCCTCCGGACTCCCACATTATAAAAACCACCAAACTGCAACCAGCTAGAGCACCCACCTTGCTGGCTCTATCCGACGTGCTTGATGAGTGTCCCCCTTTGATGGTGTCCCGCAACATTGTCAACTGTTGTTCTCCATTGGCCAGCACTTTCTTCATCGATGTTTCACTCATTTCGATGCCCGTCAGCTGCTTCACGATTTCTTCCTGAAATCAAGCGAGTGTTTTTTTTTTGTTTTTTGGAAGTAATTTGCAATTGAAATACTTTCTTATTTACGCACTAAAATCACACGGCCAAGCCAGGCGCAAATAACACAGTTTGCAGATCTTTTGCACATTTACACTAAAGACATTTTGCAGATCTTTTACACATTTAAAATCACAAAAACCAAACTTAGATGGGATTCGGGAATGCTACTTTTGCATTGATACTTGCGCAAGCTCACTCAGCAACATTTGAATTAAAACGAGCGAAACTAACAATCTTGAAAAGTCGGCTAACTACGAGAAGCCGATACCGAATGCCAGCCAACCCGAATGACATTGCTTGTTGTTTCAAACACACTGCCACAGTGCAGTCGTCAGTCGTTGAGAATCAAGAGGTCACGATACCGGATACAAGGGGCAAGGGGTGACCCCCTGCCCCCAACGACACCACTGTCCACTGTCCTCCCAGCCGGCAGCTTTCTGCGATCGACTTCGGACAAACCAAAATCATAACCTGCAGTCGCTCATTATCGGTGACCAGCGAGTTTCGATTTCTGTCCGATTTCTTCAGTAATTCCTCGCGTTGTCGTTTCAATCTTCCGAGTTCGCTTCGCAATTTCTCGGCTGTTCTCCCGACCGATTCTGATCGCTTTGTGAGAGCATTTAGCTAAAAAAAACACGAAACCATAAATCCATTATTATTGCACACCAGCAACGATGCTTTCATGTTTATATTAGTGCTTTCAGAAAGCCGGTAAACCCCATTTTTTGACAAACACAGCAAATCGTGACGTATATTATTTCGATTCCCGAACAGGTCTGCAGCCAACTATATGAGCAGGCATACCCACCTCCTTCTCCAATCTATCTGCCATTGATTGTGCCTCATCCCTGCTTCGTGGTTTGCTCTTCGTGGACACTTTCTCAACCAATTTCCGCTCCGTTTCGCTGATCTCGCGTTTCTGTTCCAGTTGTTTTTCTCTTAATTTCGATTCAAATTCCCTTGTCGCCTCAATCCACGCGGAATCGCCCGATTTCTGGGTCGGTGTTTGTGGTTGCCCAGCCGCAGAGTACATGACACCGCTGGTAGGTTGTTGCTGCGTATAGCCCGTGTAGTAGACATCTAAACAGACAAATTTGTGGCCGTTTTTTTTCACTTACCTTGCTCAATCCAACCAGCGGGATGAGATCCTGAAAAGGTTTTTGGCTGAAAAACCAACTTGGCTGCGATGTCATTTCAGCGCCGGGTGGCGGGGGTTGATAGGGTGCCTGGGCTGCTGCTGGTCGGTGTTCGACGTACATTTGATGCTGTGCATTAGACATATAGGCTGTAGCATTTGGGTCCTGGATAAACCAACGGTATGTTTGTGACAGAAAAAAGTTCATCCTTTTCATCGTTTCGGCGACTTACCTTTTGTGATCCATCAAACAAAAAAATTAGCCAAATTAAACCACACAGTTTTGACATCAAAGCGAAAATGGCAAACACGCTAATCAAGATAATCCGCAAGAGAAAGCTGTGCCACAAAAAAAACACGAAATTCAACAACAACAATTATTATTTGCCTGCATCTGATACATTCCATAAGACGGCGGTTGCATCTGAGCCTGTTGTTGTTGTTGATACATGACAGGTGCCTGCTGCTGCTGTGGCGCCACGTATTGTACATGCTCTTGCGGGTTGGGTTGCACTTGCGCTTGCACGGCTGCAGCAGTGGGCTGCATTCTCGCATCAGTCGTTTGTGCGGCTGGAGCAGGCAAGTGTACCGAAACATTAGGTTGTTGCGCTGTGACCGTGTTGGTGACCGGTGTTCCACCAACAGTACTTGTAGTTGATGCCACTTGCTGCTGTTGTTGTTGTTGTTGTTGTTGTTGTTGTTGGTGTTGTTGTTGTTGTTGTTGTTGTTGTTGTTGGTGTTTTTCCTGCAACAACTTAGCGACCTGGGCCACTAATTCGGGATTTTGGCTCGCCGCTTGCGGGTTTGAAGCCAATGATTGTAGCAGCGTTTGCAGATAATTCGAGTCGGAAACGGCTGACTGTGGTTGTTGTTGGACAGCCGCTGGTGTTTGTGTGACGGTTGCTGCAACCGCCGCTGTGCTTGTTGTTGGTTGGTGCCTGGAAAATGAATTAATTTATGAATGAAGAAAAAGTCGATCTTTTTGCTCGCTCAACAGTGCGACGTTAATTCTCATCAGACGTCAAAATATAGGTGAAAAGCTGCTCGGCCCGGCCCATTTCCGATCTAACTGAATTAAAGTCAGTAGGTGAGGTGTAGTCTTGCTGCCTGCCTGCCATGTTCCTCATAATTTTCCTCATAACTATGAGACGCCTCGATTTCAACATACAATTCAGAAACATAGAAGCAAATTGCGAATTGCGCCAAAAAATCTCACGGTCATGATCATGACTGGGCCACATATCGAACTTCGCCCACATGGACATGCAAATGCCAAGTTTTCAAGTTTGTATGGAAAGAAAACGAAGAAGTGTGTAAAATAAGATAACCCAGGGAAAACCCACTGTGTCACAGTTGTCGGCGGCGGCAAACTCGGCGGCGGCAGCGACGGATTGTACGCGAACATCAGTCCCTGCGAGCGCGCTTGTCCGGAGGCGGAGGATGTGGCTTGTTCTCGCTGTTGTTGCTGCGGCGGCTGGGCATAACTCGGTTGATGCTGCTGCACTTGTATTTGTTGAACAGATGGTTGTTGTTGTTGTTGTTGTGTCTGAGTCTGCGCCTTCGTTGTCGCGCTGTTTTTGGCCATTTCTTGCGAATAATCATTGGAATACGACGCCAATTGCGACAACAAATCGCCCAAATTGTCGCCCCCGTCATCAACTCCGCCATCATTACTGTTGTTTTGTTGGTCGTCCTCGTCAGAAACATTGAACGCGTCCGATAAACTTGTCATGATTACAATTGTAATCTGAAAATCTGGAATTTTAGCCGCAGCATTGTTGAAAAAATTGGCAATTTTTTTGAACTGAACACTGAACTTGAACTTAATCAAATAAAAAATCGCGGTAGCTAGACACTTCTTGACGCGAATCAGTGTAGTTCATACAGGGCGTAACGACCACTTCTTGACTACGCGGACAAGAAAGACAGAAATAATAATACACAACAGTCAAGAGTCAAGAAGTGTGCGTTACGGCTGGGCGTAAAGACCATTTCTTGACTATGAGAGATAACAGTTCTAATCTAAACACTCAGCTCTTCTCAATGAATCACTTTAGTGCTTGTGTGTGAGAGATGTTTCGTGCAAATAATTAATCACTTTTGTCACACTTGAGTACTTACCGTAAAAACCTAAATAGAAGGGGGGCTCTATTAATTCACTGACCCGAACCTGAAAAATTGTTCCCAGAAATACCCCCAAAAACCCTTAAAAATGGGGTTGAAAGGATGTTTTTTCGCTTGTAATCGCATTTATTCGTGTCTATTCGTCAATTATTCCGGGGGGCTCTATTAATTCACTGACCCCTTTTTGGGGAGCTGTATTACGGGGGGCTTCAAATTCAAATTTTATCTGTAAGCTCACGCAAAGACCTTCAGGAGATCCGGCAAACACCTAAAAAAGAGACATATCAGTAAATAGCACACAAAATTATAATCTATCCGCTATATTCCGGATATATTCCGCTCTATATATCGGCTCTATTCCGGGGGGCTGTATTTAGATTTTTACGGTAATCTGCCAATTGGGAACCACATGTACGTTTTGGTTTTACAGACTAATTTTTTTATTCGTATAACTTACATTGTGTTTCTGTCCACCCAGACCACATAGTCAAGAACAAACAAGAAGTGGTCCTCACGCCCAGGCGTAACGCACACTACTTGCCTGTGTATTATTATTTCTGTCTTTCTTGTCCGCGTAGTCAAGAAGTGTATGTTATGCCCGGGCGTAAAGACCACTTCTTGACTATACGGACAAGAAAGACAGGAAAGACAAGAAAGACAAGAATTCTTGTCCGTGCGTCAAGAAGTGTCCACACCACATACGAAAATAAAATCGCTCATTTTCTCTTTGATTTACATGGGGTGGAAATGTTTTTTGATGTTGATATTTTTGCAGATGGTCTCATGGTGGTCGGTGTGGCCAATTGGATTCCTGCAAAAAAAATTCATATTTCATACTTCCATCACTGCAATTCAATTTCAAGTGATTTTTCGTATAATTTCGCGATGAGAGAGAACCCAGTCATCAACATGCTTGTGCAATGCAATTTACTCACGATCATATATTTACTGCTGGCTTGGTGCTCACTGGCGAAACTGCATGGTCAGACACAGTTACATAGATCATACCCCTCATGGTGCAATTGCGCACCTGCTTTTCACCGGCGGAAACACTTCCGAACAGATAGCCATCGGGGGCCCAATTTGGATTGAAATGTATTGTTTAAATCGGCCTCTATACGTCGGTGAAGACTTTTTTATCACGAAGGAAAAAGTTGTCGTTCCATCACAACCAAAAGCTCCTTCGAATAGAACCGTGCTACCTTTTCATCAGAGCATGAAAATAAAAATAAAGCCTATTTTTTCAATCATTTTTCTTCAACCCCGTCTCCAACCAAACCAACCATCCAGCATATCAACTTTCGCACACAGATTCCACCCAACAACAACAACAACAACCCTCCCAATCCAATACCAACCCCGGCGGCGGGGTGAATGGCACGGTGACCGCACTCGTCGGTGTGATGTGTTTTCTGGTAGGGGCGATCATCGGTGCGCTGGTCATGTGGTTGATTGGCAAGCATAACGACCTCAAAAAGAACACTGGTTGGTGCGAATTTTCGGGTACACTCGCAACTTTTTGACAGCATTTGGGCATATCCATAGTTCCCAACAAAGTAGGCGGGTCCACCCCCTCTTGCCATCTATACGTAGTAAACTCAATGGGTCCCGGCCAGGGTTTGTTTACGACGATGATGACTATTCACTGTGGCAGAATGGCGCTGGTTTTTTTTTACTAAGTTGAGCGATATTCACGGTACCTAACAAATGTTTGACATTCGGTGGTGACGGTTCGTGCCATTTGTGAAATACAAAGTATCGCGCTGTGCTTCACAAATCTGCCGTCAGTACTGCTCCCATGGAAAATTATTTTAATGTTGTTGCTTTGTGGTTACCAGCACTACCGGTTCCGCTTGTCGGACCATCTATTTCTGAATAAAGCGCGGTTGTTTGCTTTTAAAGCTGCTGGTCAACAACCCTTCGACCGCGCTTGATCTAGGGGGGTAGTGTATATAAACAAAGTTTGGACATCGTGTTACTCGACCCTAATCTGGCGAGCCGATTGGTTGCTTCCTGATGTTTCACGGCCGCGTTGAAGTTTGCCCCTGGTGAAAAAAACCGAAAAAATTTGAAATGCTGCTGTGACACGAATAGGCTGTTTCAAAGTTTGATACTGGAGTGACAGCAACCTCCAACATTGTGGCAAAAACAGCAATGCACAATAGCTATTGAAACGTCCGCATTGTTGAATAAAAAAATAAAAGGTTTCAGAAACCTGGTCATTTTTTGCTAGGATTTTGTACTCGTATAATTTTAAGCATCTGTGGTGAATGAAATAAGTTGTCAATTACAAATAAAAATCCTTCAATTATCAAGTTTCTTGTTTGTGCTTCCCAGTTTTCAAAACCCTACACAGCTCACACAATGTTTACTACAACATGCGCAAGGCAGCCATTCTCAAAGCGCACACACAACGACAACACACAGTCAGCACGGCGACAACACAGCAATGTTTCACAGCTGGCAAGCTTTGTGTGTGCGCGCATTGTTAAGGCCGCCTTGCGCATGTTGTGGTAAACATTGTGTGAGCTGTGTAGGGTTTTGAAAACTGGGAAGCACAAACAAGGAACTTGATAATTAGAGGATTTTTATTTGTAATTGACAACTTATTTCATTCACCACAGATGCTTAAAATTATACGAGTACAAAATCCTAGCAAAAAAATGACCAGGTTTCTGAAACCTTTTATTTTTTTATTCAACAATGCGGACGTTTCAATAGCTATTGTGCATTGCTGTTTTTGCCACAATGTTGGAGGTTGCTGTCACTCAAGTATCAAACTTTGAAACAGCCTATTCGAGTCACAGCAGCATTTCAATTTTTTTCGGTTTTTTTCACCAGGGGCAAACTTCAACGCGGCCGTGAAACATCAGGAAGCAACCAATCGGCTCGCCAGATTAGGGTCGAGTAACACGTTGTCCAAACTTTGTTTATATACACTACCCCCCAAGATCAAGCGCGGTCAAAGGGTTGTTGACCAGCACCTTTAACGGCAGTGCTCAAGAGTGTTTTCATTTCAGTGATACCCAGGCCTTGGCCACCGACTCTGACCGAAATGCTAGAACAGAGAGACGAAATAAGAAGACAGATTGCCAGGTTTGCTCCAGCCTTCGGCACGTTTTGAACATTCGTTACCGCTTCAGAAACCATTTTTTCACGATCATACCTCTCGTTTCCACTCCACGTTATTGCACAGGACCATGAAACATCAAGTTAATCTATCGCACATTCACTTTTCAGTGGCGTGCAGATCGATAAGAGCGACACCGAATCAAAAACGGCGTCCGCTCTCAATCCATGATCTCGTAATGTGAAAAACCACTGAAAGAATAAGATGCACTCAGTCATGACTTACCATGAACAACACTTTGCGAATGCCCAATCGAGATCCAAAAAAACTTATATAAATATATGCTGAACATTATCATGCACGATTCAGTGATATTATCGGAAATGATCGACTTCAAAACGTGTCCATACCATTTTCAATGCTGCGCAAAAGACGAACACCACCAAACTATTTATGAATTAAATACATTAACCCTGTCGAATTAATCGCAATATTTCGATCATCCTCCCGTCCAAATAAGTCATATTCAAAGGGTTGTCCATCTTATTAACGTCTGGTGGGGGAAAGCTGTTCGTAAACTTTCGTTTACGCCGCATGTGCAGAGTCAAAAACCTCTCAAACCGCTCCGATTTCGTTTTGCCGCGGAGGTACTTGATAACGCCATGCAGACGTTGCTGTAGGATATTCTCGGGCCGGACAATGAATTTGGCCATAGATTGCAATTTCTTGGATACTTTCAGTTCCTGATGTGGCAAGGAAGTCAGATAATTCTGAACGATCGGAATGCTGCTTTCGTGAAGGCTGGTCGAAGTCTTCGCAATTTGCGGATCAGAAACGGATTGGTTGAGCAAATAATCAGGAAAACTCGGAAAATCAACGGAATAGACCCGTTCCCACAGCCAGGCGCTGTGTTTGGGATTTGATTCAACGTCTTCCTCAAGATGTTTCACTAGATATCCTTTGGTATTCAGGGAAGCGTTATGATTGACCATGTACTCATCCCAGTCGACGTGCGCTACAAAATCAGCGTGACCCGACAGACGAAGGTTGCAGTCCTGGATCTGGAAAGACGGGGTTCCATGAAGACACACGCATGAAAACTCCAAATGCTCGAAGAGCTATTGTGTGCATATGCGCTCTGTGGGATAATACGCACCTCCGGCACTAAAAAGCAGGCTGTGGAATTCACAAAGTGTGGGTGAAGAGTGTTCATTGGAAGCTTGGGTGGAATGGATTCAAATGTCCACTCAACTTTTCACGCAACCGTTTCCATATCCAGAAATTTTCGAATTTTGAAATAATTTAAAAAACATTCATTAACTTTTGGAGCGAACTCTTTGAAAAAATTTTTAGCAAGAAAATAAAACTTTTGAAGAAACCACAGCCACAACCAGCTCAACCTGCAACATCTGCACGGCGTATTTCGTTCGTCTATTGTCGTCCCAACTGCTCGGCAGCACCGTCAGCACACGGCGAACATTCTGATAGTATCCGAGAACCACGTCGACGTCCGGGGATGCAGACTCACGATAGACCCACACGTGCGTCGCACCTGGTACACAGCGCAGTTTGAACTTTTTCAACAGAAACATATTCGAAGAACTTTACTCTCTGGCTTGCTATAACCTAGGTTATCGCTCGCCACAATGTGCTCATACATGATGAGAACAGGCTCGTATTTGTTTTCATCGTGATGCTGGAAACAATAGGATCTCTTCTGACGTCTTCGTATGGTTTTGATTTCATGTTCTTCCTGTCCCGAAGATGCAGTTGCACAACATTTACAACATTGGCACCGGTGATGCAAGCGCCGGCTAATAGTTTTGTCGTCAAATCATGCCGTCAAATAAAGTCGTCGAACAAGTAATGACATGTACATGAGCCCCAAGAGAGCGCGAAAATAATACATGTGATTTGACGGCAAAATGTGGCGACATGGCTTGACGACATTGCTAATAAGCCCAAGCGTCGTGGAGGTCGTGAGGCGTAGGCGCACTGACGATGCCCTGGTGCACCTTGGTGCCCTGGTCTGTAAAAAATATGTAAGTGAAACACCAAGAAGCACACTGCTAACCCGCATACAACCACCATTCCATGAAATGCATCACTTGCATCCAGTCTGAATAATTCCCGTAGGTGATCTTGATGCACACGTCCAATCTCAACTGATGTTTCACTGACGTGTTGTTTGATTCTGATGCGGTATTTGTATTTTGAATTGGATCTACAGTGGCTATTGGCAGAATGCACGTTCTCGACGTTTGTCCGTTTGTGGCTATAATTTGACGACTTTGGGCAAATTCGTTGAAAATCAGTTGAACGTGTCTGGCTTCATGCATGAAGTGCTCAATTGGAAATTTGTCTGAACCGCATTCCAAATACCGCCACCAGCGCGGGGACGCCGGGCTTCGATTCACCCGCAGCCCGGTCTCAGAATCGAATAGTATGTCTTCACATGATAGCTTAATTGACGGATCTGATTCTTGAGTGAATACCAGCAAATGCGCTTCAAGTTTGGTGATGTTCGGCCCAAACATTAGAACCTTAACGGTTGGTCGGTGAAGTCTTCTGTCGAAATAAACCGGTCCTCGAGACAGAGTGAACGGTCCGTAGGATTGACACTGACGCGTGAATTCATAGTTTTTCGGTTGGTTATATGTGACTGCCTTTGGACTCAAAATTTCCGTCGCAGGATTGTTGAAGTGCGCTAGAGTTGAGCCATGGAATTGGCGTACCAATGAAACGCTCATGATTACGGAAGTGAAGACCAAAAGAGATCGGATGGTGATTCGTAGAACCCGCTGGTAGATTAGTTGACGACTGCATAAAGGCCGCATTCTCATCATACTCTGTCTGTAACTGCTATCGCTGGCAGTTTAACTACAAAAACCGACAGATGGGTGGTTATAAAAAAGAACAAACTGCTACGTTGCACGTCATAACGTTTGAAAAATTTCAATTGTGCGCGCTAATCCGCTTTTTAGGATCCGACCCGAACTGGTTTCATGCATGACGTACCGTTTTTGCATGGTTTTGTAGGGCAGTTCATACTCGCAAGCAGGCCAAGCAGACAGGATTGAATCATGGCTACTTACAAATTGTATTTTGTCAAAGTGCTACTGCTTGGCATGGATAATTCATGACAATATTTATTCAGCCAAATACTGATGCCAGTTATCGTTCATGAAGTGCTCCTTTCCGGCGTCATTAAGTCTCAAATCTGCCGCAATATTCTTAGATCCGCAAACTGGGGTGAGAGAAATAATACAGAGATTCGAGAAGGAAGGCACAGGATTGGGCGCAGGGTGTGCAAGCGCGTGCATTTGGGGCGTGATCACGCGCAAACGCAAAAACGATGACACACAGACACAGCACGTGAAGAAGCAACAGCAACAACAACAAAGCGAATCAAATTTTGACCACGTCATTGGCAAGTTGCACAAGTTCGTGTATCGTGTGCAGCACCTATAACTCAATCAATTTGACTTTCTTTTCTTTTGCATGACGTGCTTTTTATTAATATCTGTTCAATGTGCATTTGATCTTTAATTTTGCCCTCTTCTTTTCTCCAGGGTAAACACGAATAAACTGAAAAAGATGTTTTTAAATAGGCGTCTGCACGATTTTTCTGTTTTGACCTGCGCTGTTTTAGTTCCCGCCCATTTGTCACCCGCTGTCCTAGTCCTTCCCACCGTTCACTAATGATTTTCCATGAGAAAATGGGTGATATTTTCGAAACGGTGTAAAGGTCAGTTGGGTGTAAAGGTCGGTGGAAAGCTCGGTGTGAAAAAGTTCTGTGTAAGCTCGGCGTAAGCTTGAAACATTGCACGCTGAGCAAGCAGCAGACGCGCGTTTCTAAGCGAAAGGTCAACTTTGGCAGTTTGCTGTGCAAGCGTAAATCGTTTGTTTGAAATCTGTTTCATTTAAGCTGGTTGCACACGCGTTTCTAAACGATATTTATGAGTTTCGTAATCTTTTATGGAGCCGTTTTCATTTCGTGCTGCGATCAGTTAGTGACGTCAAAATTTTTGGCACCGCCGTCAATGAATGTTCAATTTCTCAACAGCCTTGCGGCGAAATGTTAGGTAACTTACAAATATTCCTTTAAAACGTTTGTGCAACCAGCTTAAATAAACCAGATTGCAAACAAACGCTTTATGCTTGCACAGCAAACCATCAAAGTTGATCTTTCGCTTAGAAACCCCCGTCTGCTGCTTGCTCAGCGTGCAATGTTTCAAGCTTACACTGAGCTTACACTGAACTTTCTCACACCGAGCTTTCCACCGACCTTTACACCCAACTGACCTTTACACCGTTTCGAAAATATCACCCAATGTATCTTTCCGTTTTAAAAAAATTGCTACATGTGCGTGTCCGCTGTCCGCTTTTATGAAAAAATGAAAGAAATTAATTGTGTACACCATTAATTGTGTTACGATGCAGCACCATCAACACTGACGGCACAATAAAAATCAATGTTGTTACCTATTTAGTATGTCACAATCATAAACGCCTCACTCGAACCAATGTATGATACTGTAGGTGCGTGTTCTGCCAGGTCCATGTTAGGCTTCAAAACGGAAGTGAAAAGCAAAAACAAAAACCAAAAAGCTCAGTATCGCCTGTACGTACAATGCTAAAAATTGAGCCGACCAACTCCCTGAGAGCAAAAAGAAAATGAACCTCGCAAACAAGCATCCAGTTAAACAAGGACCCAGGAGACCACCCGAGCATTGGCTGATAAAGACAGACCAAAAACGTTTACAGTTATTGAATTAGGTATACGTGTAGGTGTATAACACCGCGGTACACATGGGGACAGCTTGCTGCTTGTGTGTTTTTATTGGATTAGTTTCAGGTTTGTGCTGATAATGTTTTTGGGACAATCTTGTGTAGGTTCCTTTTCTTGAAATGAGAATTGGCTTCGTCTCATTAGGTACAGCTGTAATTGGAAACCACACAGTAGCACCTGATGTCAAATGGTTTGCGCCGCGTTGGCGGATCCAGGGGGGCCACAGGGGCCATGGCCGCCCCCTTTAGTCAAATTGGCTCTGAAAAGGGGGACCACCGTCTCTAAATCGCAGGATTTTCACTCTGATTCACTTCAAAAGGCCAAGAAATCTCCCGCTTCGCGAGTCAGCACTCATTTTCAATGAAATTTGGCGTTCACGCGCGTAAAATGCCAAAATTTCGCGCGCCTCGCGCGCATTGTCACCTTTTGTGTGGCATCTGATGTAAAAAGCGCCAAAGGTCGCACCAAATTAGAAAAAAGGAGATAAAATGACTTTACAAAAATGGAACAAGCATTAGATTAAAATTACTTTTTGGATTTGGCCGCTTTAGCCAAAACCTGGATCCGTCACTGGTCTGCGTCGGCCGTCCACAGTCAAACATAGGTATTCTTGAGTGTTTCTTCAATCGTTTGAGAAAGAAAAAGCTCAGTAATGTATAGTAGTTGTAATGTGGACAGGCCGAATACCGGTTACTTTATCAAAGCCGTGTTTGACTGTCAGTTCAAACGCTCAGGACGATCAAGTCATGGACCAGTTTTTTTTAAAAGCATATTACGGGGGGACCGTTGCTCAATGCTCGGATGGAACCACAATAAAAAAGCGCTATATACACGTAGTCATCTGGTGGGCTCTGTACCTGACAGTTTGACTAACCTTTATGCTATTGTTCAATTATTAATGGGTTCAATTATCAACTGTTAGCAAGCTTTTACCTTTGTTCACTTCTTGTGTGGAGGCCTCAAAAATATCTGTTGGCCTCATCATACCCAAAAACTTCACAGGCGTACTATGGCCAGTGAACCTATTCGGGGGCTGGCCACTACAGAAAATTGTGCATATCCGTTTATGCAGGTTTGAAACTGACATTGGGTGATATTTTCGAAATGGTGTAAAGGTCAGTTGGGTGTAAAGGTCGGTGGAAAGCTCGGTCGACAGCTCAGTGTGAAAGACCTCGGTGTAAACTTGAAACATTCCACGTTAATAACAGGCAATGTTTCACGTTTACACCGAGCTACGCCGACCGAGCTTTCGACCGAACTTTCCACCGACCTTTACGCCCAACTGACCTTTACACCGTTTCGAAAATTCCACCCATTGACATCGGTTATTGGGTTCCAGTAAATGGTTAATGCCTAATTTTAGGCTCTTCTAATTGAAAATTGCTCAAAGTCGAAGTCTATGTCCCTTTCCAGCTCCAAAACAAACAACGAAACAGCGAGCCGTACTCATGAAATTCGTGAGATCTTTCGAGTGTTTTTATTTCATTGTGTGCGTGCGCCGTGCGCGCTTATTGATTCTTTATACGCTGTTCAAATTCGAAAATACACATACTGCCCTCTGTGGCGCATGTTTGGTTTTATCACCACGTCTATACTAAACGTGGTGGAGGGCATAAAAGGCCATGTGCGCTGGCCAAAATACATGTAGCATGTTCCGCCGGAGACCAAATAATTTGGGCTATCCTGTCTCACAAAATTTAATCAAGGCACGTTTTTTTTTCACATACTTAGAGCGATATCAAACTTGGGTGATCGGATCGGACCGGTCTTGCCTGGCCGCTTGACAAATGTTTAAAATTAAGGTGCATTTAAGAGATTTAGTTAATTTCGATCAGCGCAAAAGTTGCTCCCGGACCTCGAATGAACAACTAGTACTTTTAGAATGTCGCAATCAGTGGCTCAACTTAAATCTTTGAAAGCCTTCAATGAAAAAATCGCACATGATTGAGTCAAGTCCGATCTGCTCAGGTTTGATCAAGTTTGAAAAAATATTGCTCTTGGTCGACTCATTAATTTCTCTTCATTGCTATAATAACTTTAGACATGCTGGCACACTTTCTGTGTCACGTCTGAAATTAAACACTGTCGTCATTTGCTGCTTGATGGGTCTTTTTTGCGACCTCCAAGAAATCTGATACTTTTGTGTGTCAGTCTACCAGCTTAAGAGAGTTTCCCTCTCGGTGCATGACGGTCCAAGCTGTTTGGTGGAATTCTTATTAGATATCAAGTAAATACCGTTCAGCAACTGTCCCAATGGGATGGCGCTTCCGAGCAGGGTTGGGCAAAAAAAAACGACGGCGTTTTTTCTTAAAAAAAACGCCTGGGTCGTTTTTCGTTTTTTTTAAATCCTGAATTTCCTTGATTTTCCCTGATTTTTCAGGGAAAGTACCCTGATTTTCAAGGAAAATCAATTTTTTGTCCCATTTTTTTCAAAAAAATTTTCGACCAATTTTTACTTTGTCGAGATACGTCGATATACGGAGTTTGACTTTCAATGATGACTCCGGCCAAAGTTGGTCCCATGATGCGGGTCTGATATGGGATCTTTACAACTCGCTAGAAAAGGGTTGAAACCCGTTTATTTTGCCTCAGAGCACATAGAATTACTTCATTTAACCACGTTTTCTTCCCAACATGAGCGTTTTCCAATTTTTTTGGTGGCATATTTTGGTCATCTGGGCGTTTTAAAAAAAACGTTTTTTTTAAAAAAAAACCTTTTTTTTAAAAAAAACGATTTTTTGGAAAAAAACGTTTTTTGCCCAACCCTGCTTCCGAGAATATAGGCCGCAGTTCGAATACTGTTTGTTTCCGTGTTTGTTGCGTCTGAATCTGAGTCTGAACTGAGCTAAACCGTCGTTCGTTGCTGGTATTCGATATCTTCGCACACGGCAACTCAGCTGCAAGATACTTTTCACGAAGAAACCACACAGTTTTTCAAAATGGGCCAACGCAAATTTGCATGCACTCCCAATTTTTACCGTGATAGACGCACTCAAACATCGAAAGCCATCACATTCCAGCGGCCTATCACCAAAAACCAGTGCGGTGCTGCCACATTGCTTTGCAACCTCAAAGGCGGTCGTCAGCAAGCACCACACCCTCCTTGGGTGTGTAAGGTGTCTATTTCAATTCCATATCCTGGCTGGCCCATGCGGCAGTACTTGGGTCACTTGGATAAAAATGCGCAGATTTTCGTATGTTTTGGGACCCAATTTTTAACTTTCTGCAATCCGCGCCGAGTGTCCATACGTAAAAGTGCAAGTCCGGTACGTACATCAGTGTGTCAGTCCACCAAGAGCGGCTTTTTATTTTATTCTGTATAACATTGAAAGAGGTTCGGGTATATGTATAGGTGTGCGGGAGTCAAACGGGTTCCTTTTTCGTTTCTTATATTACTCATTTTATGCGCGTTTGGTCCAGTACATACCCAATACTTTGGACACCTTATGAGCTTGTTTTATGGTACCAAACCACAAACGTCGTGGAGAGCCCAACCAGGAGCTTACATGCACCCATATGCCTACAGGGTGACACAAAAAGTACGAAGCCCACCTGGGGGGGGGGGGGGGGGGCGGGGGGGGGGGGGGGGGAGGGGAGGTTCTTCTGGCGCGGGCGGGGCGTTTTTTCTTTTCGTTTTTTTGCCTCTTTTCTTTTTTTTTTTTTTTGTGGGGTGTATTTTCACTGCGCTGGGGCAGAGGAGTGTAAGGGGGTGTTTTTTTTTCTTGCCTCCCCGCGCGGCGCGCGAGGCGGCGCGGCGTGTTATTTTCCCTCCTCTTTTTTTTTTTTTCTTGTTTTTTGGGCGGGGCCCCGGGGGTAAATGGAATTTGAACGCAGAAATAACTCGATCGCTTCCAACGCAAGTGCCAAAAGTTTCTGTCCCCTAATCGCCGCCGAGATAAACTTTTTGTGTCACCCTGTATGCCTACCCAGCAGTTGGGCAGAACGTGTGCTTCACATCATTGTGTCATTCGTATTCTTGATCGCGCACATATGTACATACATACATGTACTTGGTAGGGCACCAATAGTGTGACCATTTTTCATTTTTTTTTATTCTGAAATACATAGGTTCCGCACTTTGTGCTTGTGGTTTCGGCGTGTCACTGCCGAAGCCTGCAAATGTCACTTTTTTATTCAGAGATCAAAGACTTTTTTAAATGCCATCCAGGTATGTGGAACCCAGTTTCAAGGCATCGACTGCCAAGGATACTTCCCAAGGTTTTAATGCAATGGTTGACTTATTTTTCTCAACGGGAACTTGCTTCCTGGGTTTATAATGCCAATAGAAGCAACGCAAACGTGACATTTCCTGGCAGTGGAAAAACCCAAACATTTCAAACTCAAATCACTCAACGGTTTCATTAGCTGCCCAAGCGCCGCATTTCAGAAAGTTCAACTTGAGTTATCCTTCCAACATCTTAAAGGTGCATGTTGGCAAAGGAATATGTTCCTCCTTACCTGTTGCAAAATGCTAAAATGTCACACACATCACCTTGGTACATGTGGCTCGATATGGCCCAGTTTGGCTGAAACGGCCAATAAAAGTTCACGCAAGCACCAACATAAAATTGCGCTTGCGCTGAACGTATAGTTTATGAGCACCGGTGTACACTGGATATTGTTCCCCGGTCTAGCCGTTGTTTGAATATCGGGTACAATTTTAATGGCCGTTGATTTTCCTCTAAAAATGTACCCATTAGCTACCTAAAAGGTGTCCTCAGTCTACTGTAGCATGTAGCCGGCTTTTTATAGACCGGCGCAGTATGCCACATTGTTACAAAGATGGATGCACTATTCGGACTGTCTCATGTTTTGTTCTTCAATCATGTAATGTACGTATACGTACATGTTGTGTGTGGGTGGCTTGATGTTTTCGTGCTACGTTGCCTTTTAGGATTGTTTTTTTTGCAATATCTTTCAAATTGGATGCAAACTTCCTTGTCATGCTCGAAAATGTCAGGAGCCGGTGTATTTTCGGTAACATTAGATTGTTCCGTTCAAGTACGGTTTAGCTGATATACAGCAGGTAAGAGGAGTTTTGCAAGAGGGGCCCCCAATCTCTCCGAGAAATCTATTAGGAAACTGGGGCACAACGTTTTCAAGAAAAGACAGACCAGCGACAGAGCGAAGGCTTTCTTCACAAAAACATTTTTTCACACGTTTCTGCATCAGAAACCATTCTATGGGGAATATTGTGGTTTTGAAATGCACACAAGTGAACGTTAGCGGCAATTTCCGCGAAATGTCAAAAACCCTCACCCGGAAGACGTTTCCCAATAGAGCCCCGCGTGACTCAAGTTGGTGAAGTAAACAAAAGTTCATACCCTTCACCTATTCAGAATATCGCTCTGGGGGCTTGGGAAAATCCGACGCAAAACTCTTGATCACCATATTCGGGGGACTCATTCTAAAAGGAGGTACTGTAGTGCGTCAGCAAAAATTGAACGGAGGCCGTGGAGATAGTGCCACCTTCCCTGAACGCTTTTCAGCTGATGCCGTTGTGATGTTCGTACGGACACTGACGATGTCGCGGTGAACCACCCATGGGTGTCGAAACAGGCAGGACACTCGCCCATACATAACTGCGCGGCAGTTTGGGGTGGTTGAAAATTAAAATTATAAATAAAAATAAAAAAAGATTTCCAAAAACAATGTCATCGCAAAATCGTGGCGTGTCACCGTTTCGCATGCCGGAGTTCCTGCGCTGGACGACAACGGGCCGCGGGGCACATGTGCCTGAATCACAAAGGCAACAACAACAACAACAACACCAACAACAACAGCAAAACAGTCAAACCAGATCGTCCCGGGGTGATCCGACGCCAAGTTCGGCCGGAAATTTCACGCAGGTGTTTAGTGCCGCCGCGGAAACGTGGCACGAATGGAGACAGACGCCGCAGAAAAGGTGCGGGTCTTCTGTGATGTTTCATGCCAATGTAATCATTTCGGCATAATAGGGCAACTTGTGTGATTTTTTCGTATCGTGCTTCGCGTGCACATTTTGCCTTTGATCAAAGTTGCAGGCGTATGGTGACTTTCAAAGTTGCTCGAAATTATAAGCACAACCTGCAACGTCAAATATAAAATCGTGGAAGTCTCTGGCCGAACAAAGAACTTTGTGCGTTTACACAATGTCTGCAAGTTCGGCACACATAGGCACAAAACAGCTCGTTTGCGAATGCGTTTCCGGGAGTGCAGTCCACGCCAAGCATTCGCACTGACGATGACCTGTTGCATCATCCGTCTGCGTAAGCAGCAGGTTGAAACGTGGAGCTGGAAACACTCCACATACAGTATACATATGTAACTCATGAGGCGAACGCATCCTGACCAATTCAGTTGTACGTCACAGTGACCCAGTGATGTTTCAGACGCAGTGCATCCAACATCTCCCAATCGGACATCATCGAGGCACACCGTCACGTGACCAGCAGCCAATCACATGTCGATGGTCACGTGACCCAACCGAGCCGACCGCCACAGCAAATGTGGACGTCGATGGTGTCGGTGCCGAGCAAAGGTCAACCCCTCCACCACGACATCAATAGCAACAAGCCGTCTTGGGGCGTTCCTCCGCCCGAACAACAACAACAATACCAACAGCAAGCTGCACCACCACCGTACGGCTACTACACTCAACAACAACAACAACAACAACAACAACAACAACAACAACAACAACAACAACAACAACAACAACAACAGCCATACCAGATGGCTGATGTTTCACAACGTCGTGAGCACAGTGCGCCACGTCAAAGTGCGGTGATTCGTCCGATGGTCGTACACAACAGACAACAACAACAGCAGCAAGCCGGCGAGAAAGCGACGGAAGCGATCAATATGTTGTTTGGTAGGTGGACATATTTTGCCATTTTTTTCACACCGGAAAAATCCAAATAACTCGCAATAATAATAAATGTCTTAATTCTTTTCACTAATTTTTGGATATAGCTTTGGCATCAGTCCAGAACGCCTGTGCCAGCGTGAGCTTTGAAAAATTACATCAGCCGATCACTATTGCTTTCAGTACTCAACCATCGAAAACTCTGACAGCTTTCTGCGTGCACAAAAAGTTGGAATTCTCCGTCCTGTAGACATCTTTTGTTGAAAAAAAACTGTTAGTTTGTGGCATTTATCATGCAGCATGAAACATCAGCAAAGCACTGCGCCTGCAACACATTCCTGCACGCGAGCAAGCTGGCGAACAAAACATGCAACACTCACGCTTGACATAACCATTGACAAAATGACCCCATAGGATATTGACAAACGCGAAACTGCGCAGGCCCGCTTTTTTCTGTGAACTTTCATTTCACGTGGCCCATGCTCTTGCCTTGTTTTACTTTAATCACCGCCATAGGGCGGCCCGCACCAACTATATAAATGCATGAAAGAGGATTCTGATTTCAGTCTCATGGGATCTGGCGCAACGTTTATTTCGGACCACTTCTGCCTTCTGGTTGAATATGATATTGCGATGTGCCCACTCTATTTCCAGAGGCCACTATAATAATGCCGTGATGTTCTGTTTGGCTCCAAGTTTCAAACGTTTCTTTTCCCCCTATAGAACACCCAGTCATTTTTGACATTTTCATTTATTTTATAAATGGCGTTTCGTGTTCTCATGGGAATGTTCTAAGATTCCACCTACAACGTTGTAGGTGTTCGACATACAGCTTTGGCGAAATCTCTGCATAAGTTACAACGGTAGTTTTCATCAAATGAGCCCTATCCAATTATTTATATTAAGTTCACTGCGCAAATGTCGCCCCAGCAGGGCCATAAAAGCCACAACTACAGTGGATTGCTACGCTGGACCCCATTGCGCAAACACCATTAAAAAGAGATTTGGATCTATTTGTGACCATTTTTCAGCCATTTCATGCGGTTGACCCGGTCGAACAGTCGAAAATACTCGTGAAAACATAAAAAAAACTTTGTTGAAGCGCTGGAATCCTCCGATACAACGCGCACCGACGTTCGTTTTGGTGAAAAACTGCTGTATTTTGATTTCCGTGACCTTTTTGTTTTGCTTCACATCCAACGTATCAGCATGCGCCTTGCACCAAAAAGCGGGGGCCCAAGTGGTTTACCTCGCAGCAGGCGGAAAACAAAAGTGTTTGCTGCCAAAAAAGTATACGGATACAGTCAAGCTGGTATACTATTGTCGTGGGTACTTTTCTTGTTTTGCTACTGCTGCAGTTTGGTGCCCAATATTGAACCAGGCCGAGTATTTTCATTGATTTATCTTGTTGCTCAAGTGCACAAAAGCCAAACTCGCGTGCACTTTTTAGCTCCAAACCGCCTCAAGTCGGTGAGACTTTGATGTTGTTGTTCTCATGCCATGAGAACACACCGAGTCACATAAACGGGTCAAATAATGCATAATCTGCTGCCTGTACCTGCGAACTGTGTATTTAGCAGCGTGTCCATAACTCGTACCCAAAAAAACAGTGGGCTCTTTGCCACTCTCCGTGACTATTGTTTGCCCAAAAGCGCGTGTCCAGCATTCTTTCTCTTGCATGCCGCAACGAATGTGTGTACCTCGCAGATGTCGGAGGAATCTGACGAAGCCCCCCAATGAGACGTATGGTTTCACAGTATTTGTTTTTTCGTCAGTTCAAAGCAAACATACGCCTATGACATTGACCCTTAAATAATACTCCCTGCCTGAGGATAGGAAGATCTGAGAAAATTCAGGGTCAATTTGGAAAGATCTTACACGGGGGAGGGTTGCCATCATCGGGGATTCTATGTGTAATTCTCCGACACACATGCAGACCTGCGGCCTGTTTCGAAACACAAAAGTTCCATTGCTATAATTATGTAGCCCACGTGCCCGTTCTGTTATGGATCCCGTTCGATACCATATTGTCGCCGAAAGAATGGTATCGGTTTCAGACCATCATAACAAACTTGTTTTTCTCACGAGTGGAACGAAAACAATTATATTCGACTGGAGTCACGTGCCAGGCTGCCACAAAGTTGGCGAACTGCCAAGAATCGACAACCAATGAAGGTGTACTTAAAAATTGAAACTGTGTCGACGACAACCATGAAGTCACGAAACAACTGAAAATCAGTCTTCTGCCCAAAAATTCAACGTTATTCAGTCAAGAAATAGACGAGCGATATTATGCATTCCAAAGTCTATTCCTATCTGCTGATACGGGAAAGCCAGAAATCCGGCGGCGGTAACGGACGCAGCGGCAGTTTCGGCCAGAATCGCGCCTCGCTACTCCTCAAGTCTTCCCTCTCCTCACAAGGATCTCACGTCGTTGGCACGCCCAGTCGTCACTCCCCAATGGGCGGGGACGCCGGCGGGGGACACCCTCAAGATCCAAGGGGTGCTTCCCCGTCGCGTCCCCCGCGTCCCTACCCGCCGCCGCCGCCCGCACATCTGATGCCAGCTATTCTACAACGATTTCAAAAAGAGTCCGGCGGCAAGTTCGTGGCCGCACATTGTGACACGCCGGATGACACGGCCACTCTCTACAGCTCGCTGTCTCGAGCGCCCAGTTTGGCGTCGATAGCGACCAACTTAAGTGGGTTCTCTTGCGCTACGTCCAATGGTCACACGTTCTATTGGCCGAGGGATATGTCGAGCACGGATGTGAGGTCGTTGGCCGAAGGCTTCACCGAGGAGTGTGCGTTATTTGAAACATCTGGTGGTTTAGATGATAAGGGTGGCCTTTTTTGGGTCGTTGTGGGATATTTGGACATACAGTGCCACTTGGTCGTGCGTTTTTGTGCCTCCTATTGCTATGTAAAGGAATTTATAAATTCGCTGCCGTGCCATAAGATGCGCCCCATAGTCAATGCCCAGATCTGAACCCGAAAACCAAGTTTTTGAAACATTGGGGCAACAGCGGCAGCTGTGAGCTCGTGGTTTCGGAACTGCGCGTGGCTGGCGCTCGGGTTTAGAACATGACGCTAACTATTGGGCGTATTTTATTGCACGGCAGGAATTTAGACATTTACTATACCACATTAACTTTGTCTTCATTTCTGTCGGAATGTTTTCATCCGCACGCTTTTTCAGATCGCGTCGTTGTGAAGCAAACAGGTGAGTGTGGTCTTGTGCCTGTGTGATACCAGTCTCTTTGTTTACGTTTATTCTCCAAAGTGAAAGTGCAAAAGTGAAACATTACCGTGGTTTATTCAAGATTCGGTCAGTGACGATGTAGCTTCGACATTCGATGAACTGGGCATCTACGAACTGCTTGTCTTTCCATCGCCGCCCGTTATTTATCCTGCAGGTCGGGTACGCAGTGTTTATGTTTATGTTTTTTGATTATTTATAAGAATTATTATTGTTATGATTTTGTGGAAAGCTGTTAGACTTCGCGATTGTGTTTACGTCTACTTTTTCGTGTTTTTATTTTCACATTTTAAAACTGTTCGATTACGTTTATGTGTGTGAAGAAAAGCGTGGCAAATCCTGCGAAATCTGTGCTGTCGTTCGCTCTTGGACCTCTGCCTCTTTGTGAAACCAACTTTAGTTACGCAGGTTAAGTTACAATTTCAAAGCAAAAAACTGAGGCCAAGTCAAGCGCACAGCATTTCCTGCGACAAAACTGTCGTTTGCATAATCCGAGAAATTGCGGCTGCCGGCACAAAAGCGCTGTTAAGTTAGCGGCGCGGCAATTCAAACTAACGAGCTATACATATGTATGTACATGGCTGGCTCGCACCAATTCACATGTCTGTTAAATGGGTTCACGGCGAACGGTTGAAAGTGTTCATAAAGAGCGCAGTGGGATTGAGATTTTTATAAAATATATAGCCAATGAAATTCGAGTGTGCCTCCAAATGCGCCATTGAGTGTCGTGTGCACACCAATGTGTCTTTAACGTCAGGATCGCTAATTGTTTTCGCAGCACAAATGCCTGTCTTTTAGCGTTCTTCTGAAAATCTGAAATTTAGCACTGTTCTCTGTCTTGTACACTTTTTTTCGGCTACCACTTCCATATAGCCCTTTGTTGAGTAGTTGTTCTCTTTTTCTTTGAACAGCGTAAATGACATGTGCGCCTTCTGCTCTCACCCTGTCGGTGGAACGTTTGACATTTTATGCACAAGTGTCTTCAGCTTCACTGCAGTAAAAATTGAACAGGAAAGCAAATTCCGCACAGAAAGACGCTCACCTACCGTTTGAATGGTCCGGTATTAGTTTCGTTTGTCACAAGAATATGGCTCCAATTGAAGTGTAAAGATTTTATGCTGATTAAAGGACGTTCAAAATGTTAAAATGACAGGCGCTTTGTTGAACGCAAATTGTGAAAAGCCACTGAAAATAGTAAAAACTTTAATCATCATTCACCCGGAGTTAAAAATAGTTAAGATTTCTGTCTGTTCGTTTCTCATACAAGGGCAAACACCACGAGAAGATCAGTGCGTTTCAGAAGTCCCGCGCACTGCGCAGGTTCTTTTTGTCTGAGAATCTTGCAAAAACAGCTTTCGCGGCGAAAAACTCTGAGCGCGGCGCAGTGTTTGAGTGTCCAAAAACATTTTTAACGAAGTTCGCCAGGGCTGTTCTTGTGTTAGAGGACTTGCCTGAACATTAAGCTTCCACAATACCTTGTTAATACCCCATAGAAAACCGATACAGTTGTTGTTGTCTTGCCTCAAGATTTTAACTTTGCTCCAGGCTCAACCCAGCTAATGTTACACCCAGGCTCTGGTGTTTATGTGAAAAACTGAGCACAATTTAAATCTGACACTGATTGTTGGATGCAGAGAGCGATAAGCATTCGGGCTTGGGGGTTAACGATTATGCTCGAAACCCAAAAATCCTTGAGAGTTTGCATTTTTTCGATACGTGTGTTGTACTGAGCTGTGTTGCGGAGTCCTGTGAAAAATTCAACAGATTCAGAATGATAGAAAGCAGTGTTTAGGTTGTGTAAGTTGGGTAATGTAACATCGTGAACTCAGTATTTCTTGCGCTGAAAATTATACGTTTCGCCCACTATAAAAGCCATCGCGCTTGAGAGCGGAGCGCGTTTTGAAGGATCTTTTGGAGCATTATAAAATGGCTTTCTGGACCCAAGATTCTTTTAAAACTGGGTGTTCGGTGTGCATCTGTCGCCCGCCCGGACGATGTTTTGACTTGCCGGCTGACTTAAAGCATTCGTCTTGTCGTGTAATATCCTTGGTATTAGTCATAGAGTCGTGTAAAAACGCATACGACGGCCCGTTTTGACAAGCGCCTTTTTGTTCGCTGTTAACGAATGAAGATCGCTGCGCCAAAATGTTTTGTTGTATATCTTTTTTTTCACTGTTTCTTTTTTCTTGGTTCTCTATGGCGCGAGTAAGTGATTATTGGGTTTAATATTCAATTATGTAGCAATGTTGAAGATAATATCATAGGTGCCCGAGGTATTGAAACTTGATCGCCAGAAACGTTTCTTCTACCAAATGAGGATTTGAACACTATAGCATGGTAGGTATGATCCAGAGCAGCTTTCACGTTGTGGTACTGTATGTAAACGTATAGCTTACTTGACGTTACCCTACCAACAATTGCTTTTCCCCTTAGTGACAAAACTCCTGATCCTTCCAGTTCCTGATCGTTTGACCGCCAATTCAAATGTAGTCGACGGAAATTGTCGGCATTGCGCCTTCTCTGCGCTACGCGCAGTCCCAAATGAGCGTAATAATTATTGAGCACTGCGTCGACTGCCAGCGCCGACGATTTGCGTCAATGACAATAGAATAAGTCGAATTTCCTGCATTACACAGTCGCACTTAATTTCCAGTTTGTCATCCCCATCAACAATCTTTATGCTCACTATGATCAAGTACATCCTGATCGTACTATTCGACTACGCCGGCCTCATAATCCTTCTATCCGTCCTCGCAATTGCCATTTATATCGCCATATCCGGCCCGGCGCTACCCGCCGAAGTGACGGTCCCGCTGGACCCAACAACAACAACCCTGAGTAGTCACGGTGGATCGCGCAGATCGAGTCAACAACAATTGAAACATCTGCAACAACAGAATCTACTGCTCGCCACAGCAGCGGCACAATTGCATCAACAGGCACGAGGCAGTGCCGAACATTTGGGGTACCCGTCGGGTCTGCGCACTCCGCCACCCGTTCTGTTAAAAGAGACGCCGAATCTGATACCGGAACCATCCCGATCGGGCGTGAGCTCGCGGCGCACCAGCGCGGATAGCGGGATATCGAGTGTCACTTCCGGCCCAACCGCGAGTAGTAATGTGACAGGTGCGAACTTGTGCATCGAGAAGAACATTTTCCTAAAAAATTGTAATGAAAAACGAATGAGTTTTTCGGTTCGGGTCAATTTTAGGGCTCGATGTTCGAATCGAAATTCTTGGTGTAATCCTACTGTTGTGCATAAATTTTGTACCCCAATCATCTTACTTTTTTACCGGACTACCTTAATTACTGGAAAAATATTTAAGAGAAACTGTTTTTTTTTTCGAAAAAAACACCTTTTTTCCAACCAAAAATAAAAAAACGGTACTTTATACACAGTAGAACCAGTACACGCAGGCATATGCGCTTTTGCCGGGATTATGATCCGGACGGGAGACAGACTTTAGAGTGTGTCGAGTGTCACCCAATTTCCTTGGGTGGAAATTAAGAAAAAAACCAATTTGATAATGACTGTTGTGAACCCGCTTCTTTTTTAACATAGCAAAACCGCGAAACTGAGAGGGTTACTTTTTGCGGTGACCGGCACCTGGATTCGGTTCTACACTCAGTCAATCTCGGCTGAGGTAATGACTCTGGTCGTTAGCTTTATGCCGATATTTGAATTCACTCCAAAAGTAAACCGTCCGTTTTTACTATTTATCGAGTTTGAGGACGCGATTTTTTAAAACGATACGGTGCTGTCTCATTTTCCACCCAGGAAAATGGGGTGTACGTGACGTTCAACAGACACGTCTTTAAAACATGTAAGAATACGTGAATCGCGTAAATCTTGCAGCACTTTCACAGCAATCCTAGCGATGAACCTTCATGTGATGCATCTCCAGGCAGCGCGTTTTCATACATGTACATACATTACACATGTTCTATTATTTATTTCAGCTAATTTAAATTTTTCCACCTGTAAGTATATGTCGCGTGTCTTGCAGATAATTAGTTCTCGTGTGGCAAACACTTTCCCGCGGGATGCCGTGTTGCGCATGCGGCGTATATAGTCCAACCACGAGCTCATGAGACGACTTTTTTCGAAGTTGGCTTGTGCAGATCCACTGATGTTCCGGTTCCACGTATTTCGAAAACGAAAGAAAGAGAAACGCACGTATTTTTTAAAACCAAGTTCTTCACTTCCGGTGCGTAAATTCCCTTTTGACTCCCAAAACATTTGTGTGTTGAATAACGTTGCTGTTCGCGCAAGCACGAAACAAATTGAGGTCAGTCAGCTGGAACTTGACTTTCGGCTCTCTAGGTCCAATCTTTTTCATTTGTTGAAACAAGTGTAACCGGAGCATTCTTGAATCTGGCCAAGCAAGCTGAAAAAAGTCGTCTTATGAGCTCGTGGTTGAACTATACATGCTGTACATAGCAATAATCCACTATGTTGCCGGCTGCTCTGCTGCTCCAGGGTATTTTAAGCGCTCGCGTTAGAATGCGCACAAACCATAGGAACAACACAAACGTCTCAAGCGAAACTCTAAAACGCAACAAAATGTCTGCGGAGGACATAATGTTTCACGTGCCTATCCTACGTTCAGGCCGCAATCTACTCAACAAGAAGGACGGACAGGCGACACACACGATCAAGGAAACATCGGAGTCCGCTGGTACCACCATCGTCACTGACGAACAGGATAAATGTGACAAAGGTCAGGCTGCGTACTTTGTGGCATTAGTTTTTTTTGCGATTTTTTTAAATTTTTATGTTCGAAATCTTTGAAAAGTCTTTCGTAGTGGCCCAATTTTGCTATCTCCTGTGATTTTTTCCGTGAGTGAACCCAACTTTTTTGCTCTTGTGTAGTTAAGTTTTGCACGTTTCAAGTTTCTTGCCATCATTACAAATTGAGCTAACTGTCTCTCTGGTTAACTCCATTGAACAGTTGAACTCAACTGCTTTGCCGCTCAGATGCCGTGCGTGACATACCCAAACAACATGTTGATGCCTTGGTTTAGTTACAGTCTATTGGTGATAGCTGCCTCGTTCGTCACCATAATCATGGGCTGTATCAACTTTGAAGCCAAATCTATTATTCCGCGACTTTTCAGGCCCCACCTTTTCAGGCCCAGTTTTTCAGGCCCGGCCGATTCGGACCCATTTATAGGCTTAGGCTCAGGCTCCAGCCAGGCCTGAATCGGCCGGGCATGAACCTGTGCCCCGGGAATGAAGCGTGTATAGTTCGCCACAGTCGTGCGTTGCTTAACATTTACCTTGGTCACACTAAATAATTTAGATAATGTTGAATATTCAACTGTTTCCTAGTGGACCAGCGCGCAGGTAAAACATTATTGCCACAAATGACAGCTGGTGTTAATGTCATATTTTGGGATCTACCGGTTGCTCTGGCGGCTTGATGGCCTATCTTCTCTCCGCAGCAACACCAAGTGCGTTTTAGTGCAGTCAGGTTGAATTTTTTGGAGGGTGTCGGGTATATTTGGAAGACTCACTACTGTGTCATATATATGTTTTATTTTTAATCAATTTTGTTTTGAAGTCCTGACACAAACTCTGGACTTTAGAATTCGATCGGTGTGCAAAGCAGTTGTTCGCGAACATTGCGATGGTCCGACTCAAAATTTTTACAAACTGCTTTAGCTTCAAAAGGACCGAAGCGACCCGGCCTCACCAAAGTTACTGTTTGCCGCTTGTGCGCCAGCGAGATCATATGTACTTGGTGTTTGGATTGGAGCGGCCTTGGTCGCTTGCGAGTTTAAGAGAGTCATTTCGATCAGCGTAAAACTATGTAGTCCGTATTTTAAGTCTGGGACCAACTTTTACGCTGGTAGAATATAATGGCTTCGCTACATTTTCTTAATATCTTTTTTAAATGCAAAAAAATGCAAAAAATGCAATACCGGACCGATCCGATCACCAAGTTTGTGGTCGCCTTATCTACTCACGCTTGAACTGTCACAGCTTTACAAGCATAACAATGGTACACACAAACCTGCGTTTAGTGCTATATTTGGAATCAACGTTTTGTTGTCAATTGGGACGCTTTGGCGCTAAGGTACATTATGGCAAACAATTTTCTGCGTTACTCGTGTGGCAATTCCAGGAATCTGAAGCCATTTTGCTCGGAGCTTTCCACATAAAGCCCCCCTCCCCGAATAGAGCGATAGAATCCATCTGGGCTCTGTTTGTGTGGTAGTTTTTCAAGAAGCTGTGCCAAAGAAAGCAAATCTTCTTCCCAATAGTGGGAAAACACTGGTCGTTTGGCACATTTTTCAGCAGAAGCTGTTTTTTTGGATCGAATTACAAGTGCTGTGAAATACACACCAAGCAATTGTGATAACATTTGACAACGTTAGCAATGATTTCTGCAAAATGTGCAAAGCATGCTTCCCATAAAACTTTTTATGAATAAAACCCCGGGGACTTTATGTGGAAACCTCAGGTAGTTGCATGTTATTCGCATATGGCTTAGACTTTTCAGTTTTTTAAAACGAAAGAAAGAATAGGCGTACACGCACATATTGTGGCTATCGGGTTTTTGTTATCGTTGTAGCCGGCTCTGTTTGTTGGTTCTGTTGCTTTGGTATGGAAACCGGGTAACCGCAATATTGCCTTGGATACAGCTTTCCCACGTGTATACCCAACCAAATGTTCTTTCTTGCCGTACTTACTACATACATAGATGTAAGAATTTTAAGCACGCCAAACATGGACACCACAGTACCGTACAATCTCACTGAGTACTTGAACTAAGCAGTGTGTGTGTGTGAGTCACAGTAGTTATCAGGCGCGCTATAGAGTCTCATCATGCTTCAGCATGCGCACACCAAATCTTGAAACTACAACAGCCACGTTACGCTACGCGGTATACCACTTGCGTGTAGGTAATTCAAATATTGACTTTTGCTTCAAGAGAGAGCATCAAATGCTATAACCAAGCCCATGTTGGATGCTTGGTATATACATATAGTCCAGCCACGAACTCATGAGACGACTTTTTTTGAACTTGACTTGCACAGATCAAATAATGTTTCGGTTACAATGACAGAAAGAGAAACGCACGTATTTTTTGAAAACGCGCTCTTCACTTCGGTGAGTAAATTCCCTTTTGACTCCCAAAACATTTGTGTGTTGAACAACGTTGCTGTTCGCGTAAGCACGCAACAAATTGAGGTCAGCCAGCTGGAACTTGTCATCAGCTCTCTAAGCCCAATCTCTTTTTTGGTTTTAGAAAACACGTGTAACCGGAGGATTTTCGAATCCGGCCAAACAAGCTTTAAAAAGTCGTCTCATGAGCTTGTGGTTGGACTATACATACCTTACATTCATTGCGTGACTGTGAAACTATGGTACTGTTGTGGTCGTACGGTTTGCTATTATCTGTTTGCTTTCTTCTACATACTGTATCTCCACATATAGAACATCGAAGGAACTATTCTGCTTTTCTCGAGTGTTTCAGCTTGTATTGGTCGCACAATTACCATATAAGAATTCATCAAATCAATCCTGATTTTCAGGTTCAGTCACTCTTAACCACTGTGCTGTTTGTAATTCTCACGAAACATTTAGAGCTGAAAATAATCTAGCAGAGCACCCACGTTGCTGCGGATCTGAAACATTTTGGTGACTGCATGGTTTGTGTGCGATCGCGCAACGCAACGTCATTGCCCCGCCCGTCACTTTCCTGCTTCACGATTCAGGAAAAAAATTTGACCAATTCTTATAAAGTCGTTGTGCGACCAATATATAACAGAAGAAAACAGTGCATTGGTGGCAGCTGTCCATAAAATAACAATTAATGAGCATGAATTGGTAGTATTGTATTGGTATTATTGCCAGTATTGGTCGCACAATGACTTTATAAGAATTGGTCAATTTTTTTCCTGTTTCGTAAAGAGGGAAAGTGACGGGGTGGTGACGTTGCGTTGCGTGATCGCACACACAGCATGTAGTAAAGAGAATGCTTCAGACCTGCGCCAACGTGGTGGATCTGCTAGATTATTTTTAGCTGAAAATGTTTTGTGAGAATTACAAATAGCACAGTGGTTAAGAGTGACTGAACTTGAAAATCAGGATTGATTTGATGAATTCTTATATGGCCATTGTGCGACCAATATATAACAGTGATCTGAGCCTTCCTTGAACTGACATATTCTGCGCAAACCTGCTTGCACGCAAATTTCCAGGCTCCAATTCGAACCTAAAACACAAGGACACCGTGGTTCATACGGCCGACACACAACAACAACAACAACAACAACAACAACAAGCAAAGTCACAATCACAAACTGCTGTCTATTCATCAAGCGGCGTGGCGAGTCTGGCCAGTGTCACGCAGCGCGCTCTCGGTGGCGCACAATCCGCCAGCACCAGCAGCAGCACTGGTTCGACGTCGCAACACTGTAAGTTTACAGAGCGGCATTTTAATCCCTTTCCATAGTTAAGGATCGCCGTAATTGTTTGCTTTTGTACACTTTCGATGAAACATCAGCTGGGTTGGGGTTCGTTTCATGAGGTCTCCGATTTTGGCCGGGGTAAAAGCAGTTGATAGTGGTCCCAAGGCTCTTGTATTGGTCAGTGACAAATTTGTCACACGAGATCTTCCATGTTTCAAAATGTCACATGACTATAAGTGAAATTATACCGATTTGATGCTGCTGTCACAAAATTGATACATTACGATTGTCTGGACAAGCTGTTCCTCACACAAGTGCATGTGGTGTTCTGGTGCGTGCTCTTGCTTTGCCTGCATTAAATGCTAAAAATGATCACGATCTTTTTCGAGCAGCTTTACGGTGCTCTAGTTCTAGTTTGGCTGTTTTATTTTTCTTTGGCACTGTGGTACACATATAAGGCGATTTATCTTTAGTCGCCGACACAATCCGTGAACACTGGCCCTTGACTAAAGCGATCCGGAATGGGCGCCAGAAACACTGGGTGGGACCAGGGATAAGCTGACGACATTAATGCAAGCCTACATTTGAGAAATTAATTTCTATCACACGCACGTGGTGCGTTTGGTCCACAAAAGGGTTATATGTATTTGGTGTGTTTTTGTGCTGCTAACAGCAGGTGAAACGGTTTCGGCATACAATCATTTAAGCATAGTCTTCTTCTGTAATTAGGGTCCGGTCAATTTGGGGGCCGCTGCCGCGGTTTAATTTCAAAACCTACCTACACACTTGTTGTTGAGGTTGAGCATAGGGTCAGGCTTAAGCGTGTTGATAGCGGCGGGTCAGTGCAGCCTAAGCAATAGGCCTAACCCTAAAAGTGGACATCTGTGCAGGCCCAAATTGACCGGGCCCCAATAGCCGGGGTCCAACTGTAGGAGAATGTGGGCATGGATGACATCAGTGCCACCCCCATCCCCACACGCTGTCGTTTTTTGCGCACATGAGATGACGTTTTTGTACAACCGTAAAGGGTTTGGCTGTTGTTTCTGTGTATCTATGATACCAAACTTGAAGATCGGTTCGGTCTGGGATGCGTTACTTTTCCACGTGAGTAAATTTCTCGGGAATCGTGAAAAACGCGTAGAAAACGGGCTAAATAGAAGCAATTTTTTGCCATGGTCGAACTAATATTTTAATTTTGTGTTAAATGCCCAAAAAAATTCTGTGTCAGAACCTGATTTATACTATACAGTCTTTTTCACTCTGTCTTCTATGCTTTATCTACATTACACTTTCTCGCCGGTGTATCTTTACCTTGTGAACTTCTCAATTCATTTCAATTGTGTTCTTATCAAGCGTCGGCAGACTTTTGTCGTCGTGGCTGTTAGTGTATGATCCTGGGTAAAAACAATAACGTTGAAATTTCGTTGACATTGCGCTAGACCGAGACCGAATCACATTGTTCGCCCCAAACTTAATATCGTCCCGTGTCGCTTGGAGCACAATATTTGTATGCTGTATATGTCAGCGCAGTCCAAACACGGTATAACGTATATTTTTAAATTTCCTGATCGTCGCTTTGGCTTTGTACCGGAATATACATGTAAGAGGGTTTCTGCTGTTGATAAACGGTTGTTTGCTACATGTACATATGTGTAGGAAATACTTACGTCAGCTTGTTTAAGGCCAGCGAAAGGTGTCTCTTTGACTTCAATAGGTCTTGATCGCAACTGTGCGAAAAGGCCAACGAAACGCCGAAAATTATCGTTAAATTTCAACACAAATTACCTACAAGGCAGTTTATGCACGAAAAAGAAGACAGTTTTGCAACCTGCTCGCTCTGCGGGAGATTTAAGCCGGTCAACCATATCCGTGTAGTTTTAAACATTTTTGTCCCGGCATGGCCCCCCTAGCGTGCAGTGTAAACATGTAGTTCAAGCTGAACACAGCTGTGGTAACGTCGTCGTAGATGATATTTTTCGCGAGCTCACCACATTTTGTGCAAAATGTTTTCGCAGACTGGGCGGGCGGTCGTGCTGTTTAAAGTCAGTGCACAAACTTATGCGCTATCCATAAAGCCTGTTTGGCTACTGAGTGGATTGAAGATTATTTACTGAGTGTATTTTGCTGCTTTTGTTGCTAAAGCCAACCTTTTGTCTGTGATTATATAGAGTCAAATCTTATTTACTAAAGCCGGATAATGCCACCTCGAATACGCTGCTGGTTCGCGTGTCTATCTTTGTCCAAAGTTTATTCATTTCTTAAATTCCGTGTGAAATATAGATCGCTGATTTTATTGGCCACCCTGTGAGCAGCATCGTTTGCCTTGACTGCTTTTTTACCCAGGCAACAAGGGCACACGCTATGAGATTCAAAACGTGTTCTGAAAGTTTTGCAGTTTTTTCCGGTGCAAATAGACGTCTGGAATAACGCAGGCACTCCAGTTTTTGTCAGTAATTTGTCTGACTGTCGCGTGACGAAAAACTTATACAGCTCCATTTTTTTCGGACATAAGTGCTTTTGGTTCTCCAAACCGCTGCCGAGATACATGTACAAATTTTGTTGCGTTACCCTGCACAGTTTTATAATAGCAGCTGTGTGAAACCCCGTGTCTTATCAATTATCTTCGCGAATCAGAAAGTCCCCATGTGACTGAAAAAATTGTCAAAATCATAATTGTGCTTGAAGAGAACACATAGAAAGCACAAAAAATGTCGAAATTCGGCGCGCTCGCAGCTCAACTCGGTAGTGGTCGCAGCGGAGGAGCAGCAGCTGCTGAAGGATCTAACGTTTCATCGGGTATCAGTCCAAGCACATCGACTGAACACAACAAAATGGAAACAATAGTTGAAACATCTGTGGAAACGCCCGATGATCCACAAAAACTGCTGCTGAATGTTACTGGTAAAAGACTCTATTCGCCAAATTTCCGTGGGCATCCGTTGCACTCGTGCTTTTCCGTCTGTTCCAGAAACCATTCGCAATAACAATTTTTTTTGCTATTTTTAATCAGGTTCATGTGTGTCGGCCACTGCACACTGCAGCATACGTAGTTTCTTGATGAGCTCACAAAGCACCTCTATTATTATCGTAAATAATATAATTACTTATGTATATAGTTCAACCACCTGCTCATGAGACGCCGTTGCGGTTCCACGCGTTTCGAAACTTTTCGAAAACAATAGCAAGAAAAATCGACAATGTATACACATTCGCAATTTCTCTTTCTATTGTTTTCGAAATTTTCGAAACACGTGGAACCGTAACAGGCGGCTCATGAGCTGGTGGTTGGACTATCTGTATCAATACGTGCTTGTGAGGAACAGCTATGGTGTTGAAAAAATAATCCACAGTAGGTAACAGTGTATACTTATGATGGTAATACTCACATACTCGATGTGAAGAACTGGTTAATATAAGCAATCGGACAAAAATTCAAATTCTCATCTATTTTTTCAGCCATGAAACAAGAACTGATGCGAGTCACGCAACAGCTGCTCGACGCCATCGCCGTTGGTGATTTCGATAGTTACAGGTTTGGTTACAATGTAACAGTTTTGTAACTTTGTAACACTTTGTAAATGCGTTGGATCTACGGTAACTGCAACTATGTATCTTTTGCGCCTTCAGTTCATGGCTGTTGTATAAACGGCCGTTTGGGATCCAAACTTCGTGTTAGGTTCGGAATAGCGTACCGTTACTGGAACTTGTCTTTGTAACTGTTACACTTTGTAACCATTTTGTAACGTAATATTTCAGCAAACTGTGTGACCCCGCGATGACGTGTTTCGAGCCGGAGGCGCTGGGCAACCTGATTCAGGGCATGGAATTTCACAAGTTCTATTTTGATAACAACAGTTAGTCCGGGGTTGCCATGATCAGGGTTGGGCAAAAAACGTTTTTTTTCAAAAAATCGTTTTTTTTTAAAAAAAATGTTTTTTTTTAAAAAAACGTTTTTTTTTAAAACGCCCAGATGACCAAAATATGCCCCCCAAAAAATTGGAAAACGCTCATGTTGGGAAGAAAACCTGGTTAAATGAAGTAATTCTATGTGTTCTGAGGCAAAATAAACCGGTTTCAACCCTTTTCTAGCGAGTTGCTAAGATCCCATATCAGACCCGCATCGTGGGACCAACTTTGGCCGGGGTTATCACTGAAAGTCAAACTCCGTATATCGACGTATCTCGACAAAGTAAAAATTGGTCGAAAATTTTTTGAAAAAAATGGGACAAAAAATTGATTTTCCTTGATAATCAGAGTACTTTCCCTGAAAAATCAGGGAAAATCAAGGAAATTCAGGATTTAAAAAAAAACGAAAAACGACCCAGGCGTTTTTTTAAAAAAAAACGTCGTTTTTTTTAAGAAAAAACGCCGTCGTTTTTTTTGCCCAACCCTGGCCATGATTATCTGTTACAATAGGTGTGACTGCGGTTTTTTGTGTATTGACACTGACAGAGAGATTTTCCATTTTGCGGAAACAGTGCGATGGTCGTTTTTTTTATTCGGGTATGAGGTAAATCCGTTCCATCTGGTTCGAAACCGATTTTTCTCCCACTGCGTTACATTTCGACCCTAAAAAAAGTCTCAAAAGTTGTTGCTAAGAAAAGCGGAGCCAAAAAACGCAGTATATTTGAGAAAAAATTTCAGTTACAGCCGGTTCTAATACGAAGCAAGTGCACACAACAATGCTGAACCCACAAGTGCACATGCTTGGTGATGAAGCCGCCTGTGTGTGCTATGTCAGACTCGTACAATACATCGACAGGTAAAGGGGACAAATACAGTATACTGTGTTGGATCAAGCCAAAGACGAAAGGGGTACTTTGTGGAAAACCGCAATTTGATCGGCTCAAAATTTGGTCCAACGTCCAATAATGTTTGATAGAACAATGAAGTTGATCGCGCCAAAAACTTCTTTCATGCGCATTGCATTGCATAGTACTCCATTTGTCGGTGTTGGTGAATTGTGTTGCTAACCAATTTTAGGCAATGTTTTTAAAAGTTTGACAACTACATATTTTTTACATCTGCATAATTGCTGCGAATCAATGGACCAAGAGTTCGTGCGACATAGTTGTATTTGCACGATTAGAAAAAAAGACATTTTTGAAATTCTTAAACCAAAATCCAATTAAATCAAGTGTTATGCTCTTATGCACTTTTCCCCGATAGTGGAAGCATCGACGCAATCAAAATGGTGCACAAGAGTGGTTGCGGCGCAGCTTCGGGAATTTTTTCAATTCTCACTTTATTTCACCTAAATGTTTTTCTGATGCCCCGATTACCTGTTTTCACAGACAGGCGGTGCCCCTGAGCATCATCAGTACGAAATGCACCAGATGGCCGTACGTGGACCCATCGCAATGTCCTATTTTCAGGCACGGTGACACGCATACGCGTCAATCGCAAGAGTCGCGAATTTGGCACAAACGCTCACAACGTGGCTGGACATGTGTCCACACGCACAGAACTGCAGCGCCGTCGAATTTTTAGAATTGATTTTTGTTAAATTTGTAATCATAAATTTATTACTTGCGCTTACCCTGTATAAGTATTATGGTGTGTATTTTGCTGTGCTCCAGGATAAAGCGGAGGAGTGGGTCATCTGCAACTATCAGACTTTTTACGTAACGTGATGTGGAGACTTTCGGAGAACAAGGTTTTTCGACTCGCGTAAGGGCGAACTTAGGTTAAATCCGGAATCCGGAAACCGGAAATAATTTGCATGCAAAAATACAAAACATTTCCAGACTCCGGAAATATTTCCGGAAAACGGAAAAACTGACATGCAAAAATAATGCGTTTTCCGGAAATATTTCTGGATTCCGGATTTAACCTAAGGCCGCCCTAAAATATGTTTGAAGCTCTACGTGTGAGCAGCATTTGTGCAGGCACTAGCTTCCTAAATTTAAAATTTTACAAAAGTCACACGGATGTCAACAAAATGCACACCGGTCTGTGATTATATTTATTTCTCTTACATTGCTTTTTTATTGATTTGTTTACCGTTGATGCCGTCATTTTGTGTTGCTTTAAAAAACTTTCCAATAATAAAGCACCCGATGCGCCGACAAGATTAGAGGACGGCTGCTTTTGTTAACCTGTTTATATATGTACATATCTCAGTCCTGCACCGATGTGTCAGGCACAATGCGGTTTGAGTTCAAAACAATAATGAGGTCAAAAGGCAAACCTAAACATAAGAAACATCTCGTCAGCGTGCATGAAAAGGAACAAAATCATACCGGAGAATGCCAAATAAGTCCCCATCCCCGAATAGTTCGCCATTGGGGCTTGTTTAGAAACTTTTCGAATTGTTTCCATGGGGGCTTATTCGGGAAATTTATTCCGTGCCTTATGAACACTAACTGATGATGCACTTTACACGCAAAAAAGCTAGAAAAAGAACCTAAAAGAGCAATTTTCGTGTAAAACAGCATGAACGTAGGCAATTGTTTTTTTTAAACTTTAAGATACAAAACCAGATATCTGTCTATTCAAAAGGCGTTGGTCACAGTTTCGTGCTGCAGCAATATTCCGAGTAAGCCCCAGTGTGGAATTTATTTGGAAGTTTTCCGAATAAGTTCCCTGGGGGCTTATTTGCGTTAATTTTTTATTCAAAACTTTCAAATCCGATGTGTATCCCAAACAAGCTCCCAAGGGGACTTATTCTCCGGCTCATAATGCTCATATTGGTTTCCAACACCTATGATGAAAAGAGAAAGTGCACTGGTGAGCACAATACACGAACGGAACTGCATCGCATACACCCACAAAAGTTGTCGAAATTGTGAAGTTCAGCACAGTACTGATTCGTAGAAATTGTGTGTACACCAAAATATGAGAGGGCATGCACTTTGCTGTCATGGTCGGGTCGGGTTGGGTGTGTTCGGTGTTCGGGGGGTGCAAAATGGATTGGGCCATATCTTGCGAGTATGTTGTTTCTGCAAATAATTTTGTCCAGCGTAAAACTTGCTCCCATATGAAGTGAAAAACTTTTACGTTGACCGAAGTCACAGCAACAACGAGGTCGCCAGATATTGTCCGACCAGTTTTTTTACGCCCGACCACGCCCGGCCATACCATGGTCAATATCAAACTCGGTGATCGAATGTGATCGGTTGTGACTAGCCTTGGTAGTGCGTGATTCTTGTCAGATTGAGGAAATTACTGGAACCACTAACTTCGTGGTGGTTTGACTGTATTCATTTTAGGTCGGAGACATCTTTTATGCTGGACGAAGTTAGCGGCATCACTAAACCTCTAAATATCCTTTTAAGATTAGTTAAAATTCAAAAAAGTCGCATGTGACGTCGAAAATTCAAAAAGTGACCAAGGGCAGATTGCATCCGATCCGATCAATGAGTTGACATCGCTCTGTGTGTAGGGCGAATTCAAATTTGATGATCGGTCGTTCGGTTGCTCACGTGACTTTTCGCATTGGGAATACTTTGTTGCATTTATTCTAAGGGCGCCCTTAGTCATAGTGGAAAACGGAAAATGGAAATGAAAAAAAATAATGTATGTCCAAGTTTTCCATTTCCATTTTCCAATATGACTAAGGGAAAATGGAAATGAAACTGCAGCAGTCATCTTTTGACATGTGACAAAACATTTTCTGTTCTCGGCAGCTGATTGCTCAGATTTTACACACAAATTTTTTTTGATTTCCATTTTCCATTTTCCAATATGCCCTTAGTCATACTGAAAAACGGAAATGCAAAACATGAACATAATGTAACCGTAAGGCGTGGCACTGCCCGGCACCTTACGATACGGCCTCCACTGGACGCTTGGAGACCCGGCCACGTCACGAACGGGCGGGCCTAGGCTGGAAACACGGGGTCGAACACACTACCAATAGCAAACACTAAACCTCACAAAAGGCCCCGCCGAGTGCCACTGGCCACTCCGGGACTGCGTTTCACGCAGGTCTTCTCACGAATAGGAATCCCGCGGGTTCTTCTTTTCTCGACGTTTATCACAACACGGTTAGTGACAGTCTCACAACACTGAGTCTTACACACACGGAACACAAAATCGCACAGAATCTCTCTACGAAAAAGGGCGCGCGATCTCTTCCAAATCAACGAGTCACGTGCGGAGGAGTACGGGAAAGCCGGCCACATCTCCCAACGACCAAATTTGACGAGCCCCTGCGAGTCGCGATGAAGAAGATGAAGAGACGGGACGGGGATAAACGTTCGTTTAAGACGACGCACAGAAGATACGGGGAGCCAACATCTCGATTACAATACGATTACGGTAGGCGTGGCTGTCGACCAACATAGAAGGCGACGAATGATAGAAGTAGCCCCTGTTCGATCGTTGATGGATTCAATTGGATTTGATGATATTAGATTGATGAAGATGGGAAGATCGAACCATTGAGACGGCATGAAGGGAGGAGGACCGCGCTTGCCACTTAAGGCGGGCTCTACTTTGGCGCAAGACGTTTCGAGCCACCCTTCCTCAGTTCATGAAGTATGCCGTCGAAAATCAGTCCAGGGGGGAAAATCGACGATTGAATTTAATAAACGAGCCATCACATGAAGCATCATATCCACATGATGCACGAAAGGGGCTTTGGCACGGCTCGACGACGACGACGACGGATGTAGTTGTAGAGCGCCCAAAAAATGACGAAAAACTAACTAACTAAATCACTACTAAAATAGAAATCCTAAGCAGCAAGAAATAAACTCAAAGAGAACGACAAAACGCAAAGACTCAATGCAGTAAGAGAAAATACTAATCGGCAAAGTAATGCAAATAACGAACAAAGCACACACAAGAAATATAAACGGCAGTAGAAACAACGACGAAAGGTACTAGTGTGGTGCGTTCAACTCAACTCAAATACACTAAAAGAAACAACCTAATCAGCAACGACTTCAAAGCACGAGAATTACGAGACGTAAACAAACGGCGAAAATGACGTAAATGACGGAACGGTTTTACGATAAGAATTTACGAGAAACAATACAGTATAAATCGATGAATCAGTGATATGGCGATGAATGATACAGGGGTACGTGCGCTTCCGATCATTCGTCCTCGAATCCAAGCGCATTCCTCAGGTACCCAAAAATCCAAAATCGATAAAAACGATGAAAATACACGATGAAATGCAACGGTGTTAGTAGACGTCGAGATTCAACAAAATACGAGGTTTTGAAAACCCCACCTGCGGCATTATGCACCTACAGGATTTGACGATCCTCCTTGACGATTCAGGCTAACGACGACGCGATTGCGATCGCGGGTCGCGACGTTCACGTTTCGGCGATGTTCGTCGAGTTGTCGATACTGATGGCGAATGACGACGTGTGGTTCCACGCGAACGATCACGCGGATCGATGCGTCGGAAATATTCGCCATTCGGTCCTCGTTCAACGGCGTTCGGATGAAGTTGTTCGGCTTCCTGACGCGAGATCAATTCCAAGGTTCGTTCATGTTGATCACGACGCGACTGACGAGCCGGTGATTGCTGACGAGTACGAGCCGGGCTCCTGCTGCGACCAGGGTTGGATTAAAAAATTTTTTTATTATCGAACTTTTTTTTTTTTAAAAAAAAACTTTTTAAAATTTTTTTTTAAAAATCACTTTTTTTATTCCGGACCCCCAAAAAATTGGTTTCTAGAAAAATGAAATTTCTGAAAGCATGTTACTTAGGTATGTTTTGAGGGACACTAAAGAGAACTTCTCCACTGACTTGCATGTTTATGTCGATCACCTGCGATCTAGCCCATTTGGTCATAACTTTGAGAACCCACCCGAAGGTAACTCTGTGGGCATATATGACAAAGGGAAGACCAACCTTCTGTTTGTGAATTTGGGGATAAATTTGAAGAGAGATAAAGAGTTACACCACACTCATGTTGTGTGACAAAAGCAACAAATGACAAATCCACACAACTGCAAATAGGCGAGCAAAGTGGAGTCTGTCGATAGCTTACGTCGATAGCTCAATAACTGCACAGTATACGGTATGGGGTGTCCTATATTATACGTGCAGCGATTGTTGGGATGTCTGGGAACTGTATGAGTCCATTACAACGCCATTTTAAACTGAAATATAAGCGCCGTAGGCGATTTTTTGAGAATGATGAGCAATAAAACGCATGAAAACATACATTTTTACCTTAAAAAAGTGAGAAAATAAAGAAAAAAGGGGAAAAATAATAAAAAAAGTGGACTTACTTTTTAAAATTTTAAAATAAAAAAAGTGGCCAACTTTTTTTTTTAAAAAAAAAAAATTTTTTTTTTACAAAAAAATTTTTACTTTTTTTTTTAATCCAACCCTGGCTGCGACGACGTGGTTCACGTTGCCTGCGCAGATGATCTCCCAGACGATGTACTTACGGTCGGCGATCACGAGTGCTGCTCGACGATGCAGTCACAGTCGTAGTGCTACCACGGGACGTTGTAGACGCGTCGGTAGTTCGTGTCGTGTGCGATGTTAGCGAATCCGATCGTGTTGAACGTGCCGGACTGTCCCTTCCTCCGCGCGATTCTTGTTGTCGACCCGACTACTGTGCGCGTTCCGACACATCCTCCATCGTCGTATCTCGTTCCTGCGACGGTTCACGATCGATACATCGCAGTCCAGTCACAGTTTGTTTGTCGTCCAGTCGATTGTTCTCCTTCAGATCGGCCAGATGTTGATTGCATGGTTCTGCCAACCATTTGCCATATTCATCGGTCAGTCGTGGCCACATCGATATCTTGTCGTTCGGCGCGAGTTCCAGCTGCGGTTTGATCTGGTAGCGATTCGTGATGGGATTCTTCCACGCAAGCGTTTTGAACGACGAGCAGATGTTCAGTACAGCGAATTCGGAGCCTGCCAACAGACGATAGATCACTCCATTGGCCTCCTCGTACCACAATTTGTTGAACAATGCGCCGAACTGCGTGCAATTGTCAGTCACGTGAAAGTTGAAGCAGATTCGACAGTATTCGTCTCGCGTATGCGGATCTGGCGTCGGAATCGGCTTCTGTTCGAGACGGATTCGCATTTTGTAGTCCAATTTTCGATTGCCGCTGATCTGTTCAGGCGTCAGTTCAAACATGTTGAAGTATGTGGCAATCGTCGCATGATCCTGGCCTAAGTCCATCGGCCAATCACCAGTCAGTTCACGATGTTTCGTCACGATGGTGATGAGTTCTTTGTACGAACGACGTTCTTTCGAGCACGAGATGATGACGCATTCTGGGAATTCTTGGCTGATTTCTTTCATGATGTTCAATTTGCGGTTGACACATGCCCAGAGTACCTTTTCATCGGCCGTGAACGTTGGAAACCACGAGCGATTGGCGATGCACCACCATGCTGTGCCGGTTTTGGTCACACGGCCGGGGAATCCACACTTTTCGCGGTTCGGTACCCGGTGGCGTTCCATGCAGATTCACGATGTCCAGGAATCCATCATTCTCGGATGCCATGGGTTCAGTGCATTTCATGCAGCTGTTCGTGTCGTGAATCAATGCGGCGTTGCAACGTACACAGATGTGCACAGCCATGTCCAGCAAACGACGCATGTCCGGGACGTTCAGTTGCAACGTTTGGTTGTCGATCGCCGAATCGCCGTTCGGATGTTTATTCACGTAGAAGATGAACGACGGATAGTCATCGGACCATGACTTTTGTTCGGCGTCAACATTCGGATCAGCCATGTAGAATTGAAATTCCAGCCATTTCACCATCTGGTTGTCTGTGCGAACGTTGATGACGTCGTGTGCCAGATTTGAATCCCAATCCTGCTTTTTGATGCGAACCTTCAGCGGCAAAGAATAGTCGTTCCACGAAGCTACTCGTTTTGCGAAATACGGTCGCAAAATTCTGAGATTCATTCAGTCTTCGAAGCGACGATTCTCACACACAGGTTCACTTTGACGCCCTGAGCAACACGTTGGAGATAGGTCGACAGTTCAGACGCATCGTAGATGCACGGGAACACAGTTGGAAAAGTGCCAGAAGACGAAATGCCGTATACTGATGATGAGTGCTTGCGCTCTCGAACCACTGTACTTCAGCTTTCCATTTTCAGCTCCACGTCAAACGGTTCTCCATTCATTAGTCAGCGAATACTGCGATCACTCAAGTTGCTACGTCAATTCCACGTCGATTCTAAACTTCTAAAGCTCACTACTCTATTAATCGCTTACCTGCCCCCAAGACCACCGCCCAGTAGTCTCCGGTAATTGCGTCTGGGGTCGATCACTCCTTCTTTTCAGCAATCACGAGCGGCCCAGTCTGTCCTCGAATCAGACTTCTCGGTTTGTCTTGCCTTCGAAGTCGGTAGACGGCGAATCGGGGCCCTTTTTTGGTCGGGCCCTCGCAGCAAACGTATGGGGGCGCGGTGTGCGGTGATGGGGCGGCCGGGGCGAGATCTCGCAACACTAATTTAAGGGGTTTTACAGCACAGAAACCCCAAAATTAGGAGGGAAAAAATTATAAATTCCCCCCAAACCTCTCAAACTTTACCCTTCTCCTTTTGCTCCTCTCGAGTTTTTTCGTTCGGCTCACCACGTGTAACCGTAAGGCGTGGCACTGCCCGGCACCTTACGATACGGCCTCCACTGGACGCTTGGAGACCCGGCCACGGCACGAACGGGCGGGCCTAGGCTGGAAACACTGGGTCGAACACACAAACAATAGCAAACACTAAACCTCACAAAAGGCCCCGCCGAGTGCCACTGGCCACTCCGGGACTGCGTTTCACGCAGGTCTTCTCACGAATAGGAATCCCGCGGGTTCTTCTTTTCTCGACGTTTATCACAACACGGTTAGTGACAGTCTCACAACACTGAGTCTTACACACACGGAACACAAAATCGCACAGAATCTCTCTACGAAAAAGGGCGCGCGATCTCCTCCAAATCAACGAGTCACGTGCGGAGGAGTACGGGAAAGCCGGCCACAATAAAATATTTTTTCATTTCCATTTTCCACTATGGGGGCGCCCTAAGAGATATCTGTTGGACCACTAATTTCGTCGACCAGCTCAGAAGTTGTTCATTTCAGGGCCTGGAAAACTTTTATCGGCTGGTTGAAGATATAGCAGCATCCGTAAATCACCCTTACAGGGCTCGGGACACAACCGAAGGAAGAGCACAGTGTTAGACACCGCTGAAAAGCACTGTGGCAGCACATATCACGCACAGATGTTCAGCTCCTTAGAGATTCGTTATCTCTTGGTAGAGGGACTTTTCGTTCCAGAGAAAAGTGAATTTTTTCACAACTTGAAGCGACCGGTGCAGAAACCCCAAATGAGTTGAAAGTCGAGTAACACGTGGATGGGATTACAACAGCTACTGGATAACTTATCATGACAACTTCAGTCGCTCAAACCATTGTTTCCCTCGGTGAGGGTGCGAAACATTCCAAAAATCGGCCATATTTTTCGAGGACACAAGTTTGTCCCTAAATGAATGAATGGCCGTGCTTTGTGTTGCAGAAATGAAAATGCAACAGAAAAGCAGAACATTGTCGAAAGTACCAGAAAAAAAGGTTTTTAAATTTGGAAATACTTTGATAGCGGCGTGACGGGCCGAAAAAGACCTAAAAATTGCCCCTAAACTACATAGTTGCATTCATTGACGGAAATGTGATGTAAATAAGCCACGTATTGCATTGCATTCCTTTGTTTTCATATGAAAACGACTATTTTTATGAATGTTTCATGGCCAGAGTACGAGGTTCCCCTGATTTGCAATAAAAATGCAGTTGGTCCAAAATTATTTTTGTTCCTGGTTGGACCAATTCAATCGCTTCAATCTCGGTCGATTTTCATCCGATTAATTTAATCTTGATGTCATTCTGATCGCACATATCCCAGCTACAAGCTGAAATTATAAAAAGAGCACTTTTAGCAATGAGTCCGCCCCTTTAATTCTGTTTGCAATTTTTAGTTTGGAGCAGTCAATTTCGTGTCAAAAACCTTGCTTCTCAGAGCAAACTAAAAAGTCATCAGAAAATATTGGTAAAAAAAATCGGGCCGGGCCGGGCCGACCTGCTTGGGGATGCGGGCAAGGCCGGGCAGGGCAAAACCGGCCCTATTGACACCTCTGCATGTGACGGTTGTTGGTGATGACCAGGAGCTCTATGAATCCATCACAACACCATTTCAAACTGAAATATAAGCGCAGCAGGCAATCTTGCAACACAGTTATCTGATAAATGTGCGACAAAACGTCAAAAAACCCTGAATGATGGGCCGTACAGGGTTGGGCAAAAAACGTTTTTTTTCAAAAAATCGTTTTTTTAAAAAAACGTTTTTTAAAAAAAAGACGTTTTTTTTAAAACGCCCAGATGACCAAAATATGCCCCCAAAAAATTTGAAAACGCTCATGTTGGGAAGAAAACGTGGTTAAATGAAGTAGTTCTTTGTGTTCTGAGGCAAAATAAACTGGTTTCAACCCTTTTCTAGCGAGTTGTTAAGATCCCATATCAGACCCGCACCATGGGACCAACTTTGGACGGGGTCATCATTGAAAGTCAAACTCCGTATATCGACGTATCTCGACAAAGTAAAAATTGGTCGAAAATTTTTTGAAAAAAATGGGACAAAAAATTGATTTTCCTTGATAATCAGGGTACTTTCCCTGAAAAATCAGGGAAAATCAAGGAAATTCAGGGTTTAAAAAAAACGAAAAACGACCCAGGCGTTTTTTTAAAAAAAAACGTCGTTTTTTTAAGAAAAAACGCCGTCGTTTTTTTTTTGCCCAACCCTGGGGCCGTATCCCCTTTGAAGGCGGGTCGTCCATTGCCATGGAGTTGTTTTGGCTTGGTCATACCAAGGCAAACTTTGTTTGAGCTGCATTTGGTGATATTAGGGTTGGCGCAACTTGACCAGCGTAAAAGTCGTTCGAATCCACCAAACGAACGATAACTAAATGAGTTGACGCTAAATGAGTTTCGAGAGAGCGTTTTCAAGCTGCCAAAATATTCTTCTGTCAAAATATTTTAAGACATTGCCATCGAGCTGCGGCTGCGCTCTTGCTGAAATCGAAATGTAACTCCCACACCAGAAAGGGCCAGTTAAACTTCAACTTCAACTTTTTATTTTGACGCTTTCGCAAGAGCCTAAACACAGACGAGGAATTTTCGAAAATTGTGATTGAAAAAAAAAATGAAACCGAAACATCAAGTGAACGGTCACAAGATGACCAGATAAAAACACCAAAAAACACTAAAACAGTAACAGCAACAGACTAGAACCGAAACTACAGCGACAACAGCACGCAAGTTGATTGTTTGTAGCAATGTGCAGCAACATTTTAATTCTTTTGAACGTGGGAATGAGCTGAAAAAGAAGCAGCATTTCTGCATCTGCAGTTTCAAAAAGTTCAGCACGCGGTGTCATCCGGACATCAAATCACGCGCTCAATCGATATGTTTTCATTTTCTGTTCGCAGGTTGTGTATCACAGTATCCGTCCGTGCCGGGAAGACTCATTAACGGATTAAGCGGATTAAACGGATTTTTGCGTGCTGGGGGAAGACTCTTTATGGATTTGAAATTAAAACGGATTAAACGGAATCCAGGGACGGAACTTGGTCCGGAACCAAGGCACGGGCTTAGGCTAATGCTTACGCTCACGTTTACGCACATATGTTCAGGCTTGAGTCTTGGCTCAGGCTTAAACTGAGGCTTGGGCTCAGGCTGAATACATGTGGAGCACATGTACCACATGCATAATAAGTCTTCCTGGGAAACGGCCCTTTGGGAAAGCTCATTATGGGGATTCCGTGTAATCCGCATTATTTTCAAATCCATAATGAGTCTTCGCTCCAGGGCCTCTGCAGTATGGACTAATTACAATAGTAATGACGAATGAGTCTTCCATCAACCCGTCTGGGACCCAACCGAGCCGACCTTCTCAACCAACGCAAAGAAAGAGAAAATCACATGGCATCGGCCTCTGACGATCAAACTTCAACTTTTTATTTTGACGCTCTCGCAAAAGCCTTAAAACACAGACTAGGAATTTCGAAAATTGTGATTGAAAAAAATTGAAACCGAAACATCAAGTGAACCGTCACGAGACGACCGCCAGATACACGAAGATGAACAAAAACTGACTAACGGAATTCGGATGCGGGCGGATCAGATCCAGATCATACCGGCCCGGCCCGATCCCCTAAATCTCAGGCCCGGCCCGAGTTGGCCAAAGCTCGGCCCGGCCCGAACCAAAAGCCCAAAATTGCGACCTCTGATCGGCATCGGCGTTGGGCCGGGCCCGGGCGTTGGCCAACTCGGGAAGGGCGGGGACTTCCCTGCCCGAAGGAGATTTGGGTGGTCGGCCCGACCTGGCCGCCAGTGCAGTGTAGTTCATGGGGGGGGAGGGGGGGGTCCCCCCCTCGGGTACGTCTGTTCCCCCTCCGAGGTACGCCTGCCCCACTGTTCCCCCTCCGGGTACGTCTGCTCCCCCAATTTCTTCCTAAAATTGGCAAATTTAGGCCTAAAATAGGCATTTTTAGGCCAAAAATAGGTAAACTTTAGGTGAAACCTCCAAAAAAACGCCAAAATACCCTTTTTATAGGGGATTTTTCGCAAAAGAAGGCAAAAATGGTCCAATTTTTCGACCTCAAAAAATGTCTTTTTTCCGTCCCCCCCCCAAATTGGGACTCCCCCCCCTTCCCCCCCAGGTAGGTACGTCTGTTCCCCCTCCGAAAATAGTGGAGGGTACGTCTGTTCCCCCTCCGGACCAGGAACTACACTGCGCCAGTGTAGTACCGTAAAAACATAAATAGAAATGGGGGCTCTACTAATTCACTGACCCCATTTTGGGGGGCTATTGACCCTATTTTTATATGCTATGAAGTGCATGTATCGCGCGTAGCGCGCCATTTTTTGCACACTTAAGGGTTTGACCGAAAACGGGCATTTTGAGGGCAAAAATCGGGCCGGGTAGGATACACTGTCATAAAGAACCGTTTTTTTATTTTTCGCGAAAAAAAACGTTTTTTTTCTGAAAAAAACCGTTTTTTTCCAAATACCGTAAAAACCTAAATACAGCCCCCCCCGGAATAGAGCCCCCCCCGTAATACAGCCAGGGTAGTACTTGGGGGGGGGGGGGTGGGGGGGTCCCCCCAAATTCATCTATCTATCGTCAACACTTTTTGATTTCATCTATCTATCGTCAACACTTATGGGCTAATCTATCTATCGTCAACAAATTCTGGGAACAATCTATCTATCGTCAACACATTTCGAACCCAAAATTGGCATTTTTTACTCAAAATGGCTCAAAATCGGTATTTTTTGTTCCAAATAGGCAAGAAATCGCGCGCTACGCGCGGATTTAGTACATCTATACACATTTTCATTAATATTTACACATTATTACCTACTTAATGCACTATACTATTCCTTGATTTTTGGCGACCCCCCCCACCATCTATCTATCGTCAACAAGTTTGGGTCGACCCCCCCCCAGATTTCGGACTTTGGTCATCTATCTATCGTCAACACATTTCGGGTCCCAATCTATCTATCGTCAACACCCTGACCAAGTACTACACTGAATACAGCCCCCCCAAAAAGGGGTCAGTGAATTAATAGAGCCCCCCCCCCGGAATAGAGCCCCCCCCCTAAGTAACATCCCCTATACTGTAGTGTATTAAGGCTTGATAGTGGTGTACAGGTGCATTTATGCACGTTTGTTGTTCGTTCAGAGCACATAATACGCCTCCTATTGACGAATAGACACGAATAAATGCGATTACAAGCGAAAAAACATCCTTTCAAATTCAAACCCCTTTTTAGGGGTTTTTGGAGGGTATTTCTGGGAACAATTTTTCAGGTTCGGGTCAGTGAATTAATAGAGGCCCCCCCGGAATAGAGCCCCCCCCGTAATAGAGCCCCCCAAAATGGGGTCAGTGAATTAATAGAGCCCCCCCTTCTATTTAGGTTTTTACGGTACTTTTCCAGTACTTAAGAATGTAAGTGTCGAGTGTCAGCTGTTGGCGGTTTTTTTGGACCCGACACCCGTCATCTGGAGCAGTGTAGTGGCTGGGGGGGGGGGATGGGGGGGATTCCCCCCCTAAGGAGTAGGTACCTTGCAACCACTGTAGTGGCTGGGGGGGGATGGGGGGGATTCCCCCCCCCCTAAGGGGTATCTATCTCGAGTCAACCCTTAGGGGGGGGATGGGGGGAAGGGTATCTATCTCGAGCCGACCCCAAAGGGTATCTCGAGTAAGTAGATTTATGGTTTTCAAAGGCAAAAATAGGTGTTTTTCGACCTCGGGACCCCTAAAAATCGCGCGCTCCGCGCGCAAACACCCAAAAACGGTCATTTTAGGCCAATTTTCTGCAAAAATGTCAAAAAGTACCCATTTTTAGGCCAATTTTGCAGTAAAATTGCATGCAAAAAACGGCCTTTTTTCGCCTTTTGACGGACCATAGAGGTATTTTGGGTAGCCTCTGGGGGGTATCTCGAGTAAGTCCGAAACCTTCCCCCCCCCTAGGGTATCTTGGGTCGATTGGCCTGCCACCACACTGCTTGCAACCACCCCTTGGGGGGGATGGGGGGAAGGGTAGGTACCGTAAAACCTAAAATACAAGGGGGGGGGGGGGCTGTATTTTTTCACTGACCCCTTTTAGGGGGGGCTGTATTTTTTTTTGGGGGGGGGCTCTATTTTTGGGGGGCTGTATTTTTTCGCTGCCCAAAATCTCAAAAAATGTTCCAAAAAATACCCCTAAAATGGAGTTCTGTCAGGGTGTTACTGGTCATTAGTAAGTGTTTTTAGGTGCAGATCTTCCATAAAAGGCTTTACGTCATCATATACTCAACCACAAACGTTGTACACAAGGTGTCTTATACAAGAACTTGACTTTACGACCCCCAAGCGGGGAATTCCAAGTTGGGGGGGGGGCTGTATTTTTGGGGGGGGGCTCTATTTTTTCACTGACCCCTTTTAGGGGGGGCTGTATTTTGGGGGGCTCTATTTTTGGGGGGGCTCTATTTTAGGGAATACGGTACCTTGCAACCACCCCGGAGGGTACCTTGCAACCATCAATTTATGGTTTTTATAGGCAAAAATGGGTGTTTTTCGACCTCAAAACCCCAAAATTCGCGCGCTCCGCGCGCAAACCTCCATATAATAGGTGTTTTAGGCAAATTTTCGGCCAAAATGCAAAAAAGTACCTATTTTTCGGCCAAATTTGCAGGATAATGCATGTAAAAAACACCCTTTTTTCGGACCTCAGGGGTACCTTGCAACCTTCCGGAGGCTGGGTAGGGGGGTACCTTGCAACCATCTGGATCCATCCCCCCAAGGGTACCTTGCAACCATTTGCCTGCCACTACACTGATCTGGAGGAACCCGACCCGACACCCGACACCTACACTTTTTTGGCACCCGACATCTCTCTAACCCTACACTGCTGATCAAGTACTAGACTGCCGGCCGCAACCCCTGTTACTTGCCAAATCACTTGCCGTCAGTGTTGGAGGTACTCTGGGGCAGTGGTGTAGCTACCCAGGCGGGGCGGCAACCTACTGTACCACCCAAAATGCGGGGCGGCAACCTACCTACTGTACCAGCCGAGCTAGGGGGGGGGGGGGGTCGTACCACTTGGGGGGGGGGTCATCTGGAAACCGAAATTTTTTATGTCTAAATACTGAAGAAAATGTGGCCTAAAACACTAATTTCGCGCGCAGCGCGCGATTTTTCACCTATTTGCAGACAAATATGCTAATTTTATGCAATTTTAAGCCAAAAATGAATGTTTTGGGTGAAAAGTTAGGTGGGGCGGCAACCTACCTACTGTACCAGGGGAGGGGCGGCAACCTACCTACTGTACCAGGTGAGGGGCGGCAACCTACCTACTGTACCTAGGGGGGGGGGGGCCGCCCCCCCACTCCCCCCCCCAGCTACACCATTGCTCTGGGGGGATACCCCCAAACCCCCCACCTCCAACACTGCTTGCCGTTGCCCAGCTTGCTAGTGCAGTTGCAATTTTTTTTCGAAAAATATGTGAAAAAACGTTTTTTTCGTTGTGTTGCAGGCCAAAGTTTGTCGGCTGTTCAAGTCGGGCCGGGCCGACTTTACTCGGCCCGTTTCAGATCTCTGATTTCAGATCCCTGTTTAATTTCATTTGCCTTTTTAAGAGAATAATTTTTATTAGCAAGCAAGAAGCAATAGCTTCTTAGGCCTATGAGCTACGTCTGCGTGCTGCATCAGAGGTCGCAATCGGGCCGGGTTTGGTCGCCCGCAGTGGTGTCGTTGGGAAATCAAAAAGTCAGGATACCGGATACCCAAAATCCAAAATTTTCGGATACCGGATACCCAAAATGAAAAATCTCGGATACCAGGGGGGGTTGCTCCCTAAAATGAAAATGTCGGATACCCAGGGGGGGGTTGTTCAAAAAAAAGGTCAATTTTTTAGAGGAAAATTGAGCAAAATCGGTGTTGAAAGCGCAAAAAATGGTCATTTTGGGGGTTATGCTTGCGCTAGCAAGCGATTTTGAGATTTTTGGAGCTAAAAATGGGCGATTTTTACGGTTTTCGGAAAAATTTTAGGGTAGGATACCCCTAGACAAAAAGTCAGGATACCGGATACCCCTGGGTGAAAAAATCAAGATACCGGATACCGGATACTAGGGGGGGTAACCCCCCCCCGCGCCCCCCCCCCCCAACGACACCACTGATCGCCCGGCCCCACCCCGCCCACCCAGTGATGTAATACCCCCATACCCCCCCTCCCAACTGCTTGGTAGCTTTCTTGCTACGAAACCCATACCCACCAAACTGGCTAGCTGGCTTTCTTGCTCCGGTCATCAAGTAAGAAAAGTGATGATTTTAGTGCCAAAAATGACCATTTTATGGGCCAAAATGGTCAAATTCGTTCAAATTTTCTCACACGTGCACAAAAATACGCATTTTAAGGCATTTTAGCATAATCTAGACCAAATTTTATACCCCTCTTTTTGACTTCTGGACCAATACCCCCCAAAGCTGGGTACCCGGCTAGCTAGCTAGCTTTCTTGTGCCGGACCCCTCCAGCTAGCTAGCTTTCTTGCTCGGACCAACTACATCACTGCGCCCACCCCATCCCCTAATTTCCAGCCCGGCCTGCCCCGAGGTGGCCAAAACTCGGCCCGGCCCTGCTCGAATTTTTTGGGTGAGATTTTTGCCCAATTTTAGCCTGTTTTCGCAATTTTTCTGAACTTATTTATTCGTGGAAAATTAATTGCTTTCAATGAAAAAGTTGTCCCGCGCCCGCACCAAAAGCTCAAGGTCGCGGGCCGGCCCGATTGCGATCTCTGATACAGCCGCCAGCTCCCTTGGTAAATAAGAAAGCCCAAGGGCAAGGCATTTTTTCCCACCTTCTTCAGATGTGACGTTGTTGAGATGAGGAGGACACTTTGACCAAGGGAAATTGACATTAAGATCGACCACTGACAAAATGTCCAGCGATGAACAAAGCGACAAGGAGGTTTGTTCCACGTCCTGTTTCGTTCTGCTGCTGATTCTCATATTTTGCAGTTTCCAGAAGAACCCAACAGCATGGGGGTGCGATAGGAGTACGGTCCGGCGTTGGGCTGGCATGTTGGGAAAAGCTAGTCCAGTTCCCTTGACAGAAAACGCGAATTTTCGATTTCGCGATAGAAGGCATGGGATGACGTAAGATTTGGCCTAAGCCTAATAGTAAGCCCAGTAGGGTTAGAGGTCGGGGGGGGGGGTACCCGACACCCGACACCCGACATCTGGAAGTACCCGACACCCGACACCCGACATCTGAGAAAAAAAGCCGACACCCGACACCCGACAGTTGCAAAAAAACCCGACACCCGACATCTAGTTTTTGAAAAAAACCCGACACCCGACACCTGTTTTTGGAGCAAAAACAGGCAAATTTTTGCTCACTTGCATCATTAGTGCAATTTTTTGGCTCAGGTTACTGAAGTCAAGTATTTTCACACGAAATAAACACCAAAATGTCACATTCTGCGTCTTTGGAAACATTTGGTCCGAAGAAAATTTTCTCTCAAAATTCTTCTCTCAGCAAAACTGATGTTTTGAACCGTAAGTGTCGGGTGTCGGCTGTCGGGTGTCGGGTCCAAAAAAACCCGACACCCGACATCTGGGGGTACCCGACACCCGACACCCGACACCTACACTTTTTTGGCACCCGACACCCGACAGCCGACACCCGACACCCGACATCTCTCTAACCCTAAAGCCCAGCCCAAGCCTGAACCTGAGAAAAGGGGAAGTTAATTTTGAAACGAGACTAGCTTTTCTTAAAATGCGTTGGGCTGTGGGGTTAGGTGGCCTCGGTCAAGCCGCTGGCCCAGTCGCGCCAATTCCCCTGCCGCCACCCCATCACACCACTGTCCAATTCCAATACCATGGAGCCCCTCAGTCCATGACAGAAACCCCGTCCCTGGCGGCTCGCGCCCTACTCCAGCTCCCCAAAAACTTGGGGTGGGGCTGTCAGGGATGTCGTTCGATGTGGCCCGGGTGTGGGTGGAGCGATCCGCTGTGGGGTAGGAGTGGGAGAATTATAGAGTCACTGGGCCTGTCCTGTTTCTTGATGACGTGGCCAAGAAACCGAATTGAGATGGAGTCAAATTCCAGCACTTTTTTCAGTGTCCACTGTGTATGGAACCATTGGAGCTGGACGATATCAATTTTTTTCCATGCAAATGCGAATATCAGGTTTGTTGCTTGTTCGCGCATTTAGTTAGTTTCTGTTTGCCTCGGCTGGTCAGTTTTATTCAGAGGTTCTTTTGCTTGCGTGGTGTCCAGAAAAGCCGTATGGAGCAAGGCAAATAAAATGAGAGCAGGTTTTTTTTCAAGAAAATGGACAGTGGCCGAGCCTGAGCCAAGTATGGGACTTTGCTTTTAGCTTAAACATGAGAAAGATGCGTGGATTTCCACAAGAATTAGTCATTCTTAAACAAAATCGGTCAAACATACGAAAATTAGGGACATTGCTCAGCTAGAACATGTGCAAAATGGGTGGATTTCCACAAGATATAGTCAATCTTAAACAAAACCGCTGTCTTCAAGCTTTGTTCTTTTGTTCAGATCTGTCGATTTTGCTGGCATCGAATCCGTACCGATGAGAATGGATTGTGCCCCGCGTGTCGACAGCCATATCCCGAAGATCCAGTCAATTTCAAGCCACTTTCAGCCGAGGAGTGCGTTTTTCTTTCTCTAAACTTTTCTATTTTTTTTTGGTATAGACCTTGTAAGAAATTTTGCTGACTTTCATAATTTTTCTTGCGCAGGTTGCAAAGGATAAAATCGGAAAAGAAACAGAAACAACAGAAGGAGAAGCAGAAAGTGTCGGAGAGCAGAAAACATCTGGCCAATCTCAGGTTTGTCATGCGAATGTATTCTGCTATTCGGCTGACGAGCGGGGGGCACAACGTCACGCCGATGGTCTCGAATACCCCGCGAAACCTAGGCGTAGACAGGACTCTAAATTAATTTTTTTCAATAATTTGCTAAATACAACGTCACACAATGCTCTCGCATCGCTTGTCATGGGAATGTATGGATAGCTGAACAACTCAACAGCTCTGATATTTCTCTCGTTCACATCAGTTGTCTGTCATACAAGGTGCAATTATTTACTACAGGGTGTTGCAAAAGAACCTCGTCTACGTGATCGGTCTGTCGCCGCGCGTGGCCGAGCCGGACACCCTGAAACGACCGGAATACTTTGGCAAATATGGCAAAATACATAAAGTCGTCGTTGGGACGTCGTCCGGGGGACAGCAGGTTCGATGATTTGTTTGTTTAGATTCAAGGAAATGGATTTGCTGTGGTTGAAACGATGTTTAATTTGGATTTTGCTATGTCGGAACTTATGTATGTATGTCTGCGAGCGATAAACGACGGAAAGATGCTAAATTTTGTCTGTTTTGCCAAACATTTGTTAGAAAGGAGGCTTTTTCTAAATCATTCACGCCGGGGTCCTCGTTTCTGTTGTGGCGAAAGTGTGGTTGTCAACACTGAGACACCAAAATCGACCAGGCAATATTTGTTGACACACCAAAAAACCAGAGCGATGAGTGCTAATGCACGTGGAATTTTCACTTTTTACAAGTAAAGTGCTGTCCACAATATCTGAAATACTGCTACCATACCTACATATGTCGGTTTGATAAATCAGACTAGTGCGCAGCAGTGGTGTTTTACTCGAGCAATAAGTTATGCTCGAGGTCCCTTTTCGAAGTGAATTGGCCAGATGTGTTCGCACGGACGAGGCCGGCCGAAACGAGCAAAACTCACTGCTGTTACATTATTAAAAATTAAGAATAAATACCTGACCAGATTTTAATCCTGCTGTCAAATTGTTCAGAGTTCCTCCTGCACGGCGTACGTGACCTATGTTCGACCCGAGGACGCCCTTCGTGCCATTCATTCAGTCAACAACGTACAAGTGGATGGTCGGACCGTCAAGGCTTCGCTCGGCACCACCAAGTACTGCTCCAGCTTTCTCAGAAACATGTCTTGTCATAAAACGGTGAGTCCGGGGTGCGATCATGCGACAATGGACATTTTTTTGGGTAATTTTTTTATGAAAATTTTTTTTTGGTTGATTGGTTTATCGTGCGAGAATCGCGAGACCGAATGTGGGAATAACGGACAACTACTTTTTACGAATTAGAAATTATTATTTGCTGTCAAGGAAGAAAGTTTTTTTGTCGCCAATTATTCTCATATCACGTCAAAAAATTACCACCGCCGGAGCCTGTGACAATGACGTGCATTCACAACTTCGTAGGCAAGTTTCTTGTTTGCGCGCAAACGCTAAGGTGTAGACTGGATCTAAAACTTTGACGTTATATTACTGTATAATCACCCAAAACTCATTCAATTCGCACCCAAACATGCGGAAAACTTTGCAAAAAGGCAAAACCCCACCGACCTGATGTTTCACTTATGCTATATATAACTCTCAGGAATGTATGTATCTTCACGACGTTGCGGAGGACGAGGCGAGTTTCACGAAGGAAGACATGCAACAAGGCAAACACACCGAATACGAACGACGTTTAGCTGAGCAGATGTTGCACTCGACTGTACATGTTAGGTATGCTATGTGGCATAGGGTTTTTTTGGTAAAAGTGGCCGCTAAAATTTTTTCATGAGCCACTTTTAATTTTGAATTGCTTTTTAGTTCCGGATAAAAACGGATTTTCTTGAGAAAACGCACAAAAACGTTTTTTTTTCTGGTGGACTGGTTTTTGCCGAAAAAATTGCGCATCAGAGTTTTCTAAGATTCTGAAAAAGTGCCCGCATTGCTTGAAAACGTGTATTTGTATTGCAGAAACAGTTTACAAATATTTTTATGGTTTCATTCGCGCTTTCACAACAGGATTCTGTTTCACACACCGTTTTATCGCATAATTGGACAATCACACATTTCGACCGATCTACGATTTTGGCTCGGGATAATATCGAAAAAAACTTTTCGAAAACCGGTATTTTTGCTTAGCAATGTATTTTTCCGGAAAAACTGCAACCACCTGTGTACACTGCTGCCTCATAAAAACTAATTCTTGCATGACATGAGTAATCACTTTTTTGCCACTATTGCTGGCTCATTGGGCCACGACTATAAATTTCGAATGAGCCACAAGATTTTGGCAAATGAGCCACCAATGGGCCACTGGCCCGTTTTGAAAAAAAAGCCCTGTGAGTAATTGAGTACTTTTTGCAGAAAATCGGGTCGCAGCGCGTCGCCAAACAAACAACATCGAGGCGGGCTGGTTCGGCACCACGGCAAGGATGACGCATATGACCTGCCGAATGAACCGATGCCTAACAGACAGTCACGGAATGCGAACAATGCACCGCCCAGACATCAGAAGATGAAGAGATTCAAGTGCGCGGGTTTGGGGAGTTGTTTTTCATTTTGGTGAAGTTTGCGCCAAGAAATCTGTTCGTTTGTTCCAAGAAGTCCCAGGCTAGGTGAAATTGGCGCTCAGTTTCGCACAATTTATAATTTCAACGGTATTCCATGGTGCAAGTTGCACCGGAACGCTGGCGCGATGTGCTTGTGTAGTTTGCAAACGTTGAGAATACTTTTTTTTGAGTTTTGCAAGACAGTTAGTTCGCGAACTTGGGCGTTGTCAAATTTTTTTAAAAAAAAATTGTGTTTCTTTCACTGACGTCCAGTTTGTTCTCGACAGCTGTTCGACTCCTGCACAGATCACAGACGTTAGCTAACTGTACAGTCGTCCACTCAAGTCGTCCACTCTCCTCGTTAACTCGGAACTCAAGCAGCCCTTGAGCGCGAGAAATTACACATGGGAGTTTACGATCTGAGTTGATTATAAGCGCAGACATTTTGAAGGTTGACTTGACTTATCAATTGGTTTTGTTTGGAAATGAAGAACAATAGAAAAGTGATATTGATGGAAATAAAATAGTAAAACGTGTCACAAAATTGGTCATTCATCGTCGTGATTGCAGAAGCAGGTCGCCGGACCGTTTGTCGGGCGTGAAAGCGTCACAATCTGGCACGTCGAATGCAACATTGGATACAACAACTAGTAGACAATCGGCGGAGAGATGTGCAAACACGACGCTCGATAATATTGGTTCGGGTTGGGGTTCGGGACTGTGTTTTTTGGATGCTAATTTGGATATCCACAAACGATCTGTCGGGTTTTGTGGATGCAGCGTGCCTGTTTGTGGGGGGCTGCACAAGTTTCAGTCAAATCGTAAATGTTGTTTTCGTTTTTTTTGGATAGGTTGGTGATCGAAAATTAGTCAATGGTTCAAATCGCACTGGAAGACCTTTTGCGCAGAAGTAGAAATTTATCTGGTGCTAGCTGCACCAGCTTATGGCTCGGGTCGAGCCTGTCTGTATGAGTGAGCTTACCTACCCGAGTGTACAGGACCAGGTGTGAAAGCTACGGGAATAAAAAATAAATACAAAACCAGGACAAGAAAGAGTGAGAAGGCGGACGAACTCAGGTGGACAGACAGACACAGACAACATGCAATCAGTAACTAAATGTACGCAGGCAGAGTCACAACAATCTACAACGTTGCAAAACCGGACGGTGCGGACTACCGTAACAAAATAATTATAAAGAAATCCGAAAGCATTCTGTTTGATCATTGCTCTTGTCGACTAATTCTCTGTTTATCAGACACGGGTGATAACGACGGTCAGTGGTGTGCTGCAAGGATGTTGTCCGAGTGGCCGCGTACGTCGCAGTCGTTATTCGGTACCGATGAACATGTGTATGTCAGCACGACACAACACACTGACGATACTCAACAACAACAACGTCAACAGGTGGGAGGGGGGGGGCGGGGGAGCGGACGAAGGAAATTGTGGTTTGGTTGGTTTGATGCGCAACAGTTTGCCGGAACTGGCCCGATGACGTGATGTGTGATTGGCTTTGTGATCGGTTTGGGGTTTGATACTTGACTTTTTTAATTGCATGTATTCCGAGGCTTTGTGAACCTGCTGTACGATCTCTGCTATTTTGAGAATGGTTTCACACGTTGCTAGATTGTAAAAACCTTTTCCCGGGGTTAGAATATAAGTTATCAAGCATGGTTAGTTTGAGTTTGATAAAGTAGATGCAAAACCTTGCAAACTGCAAAAAAAGAAGCGGGCAGTGACATAGTAAACCTCAGTGACGTAACTCTTCTGCTAGTTTTTTATTCCTTGAAAATAATCAAGTTTTATACTTCATTGACGTTCGTAACTCTTCTGTTAATTTTTTATTCTCTGAAAATAAGCAAATTTGTGATAATCACATCGTATAAATTCTGCACAGATGATGCCTAAACCGACCACTACTGTACAACAGCTGGAGCAACAACAGCCAAGCAGCAGTGCACAACAACAACAACAACACATTAATGCTGCCATGTTGTTGTTGAACGGGGATATGGACGGGCAGAAAGGTTGCGAGTGGAGATGGGATTTTTTTAAATCAATTTTGGTGCCAAACACACGGGATGCTGACAACAAAGTCGCTATTTTACGCGTGAATTGATCGCGCACTGCAGCAAAATGAGTTCATAAAGCATCGCCCAACCCTGGGTCGACCGAAAAAAAGCCCAACTTACCTTATTTCACGTTGGGTCAGAATTTTCACGATGTTGCAGGCCTGAAAATTTCTCTCAGTGTGAGAATTTATGGGAATTCAAAGTCCAACGCTCAGTACGTTGCATTTCGCAGGTGTATCCGACGCATTCAACCTCGCACCCACGCACACGCAATCAGTACCCAGCAACAACAACAACAACAACACGCAACAACAACATCAACCGTCGTGGGGTACTGGTGCAGTTGAGGCACAACAACACAGCAATGTGCGCACGGGTGTGACGACTGATTGGGCGTCAGCATTCGGCTTCAAGCTGCCAACAGTCAGTGCGCCGTCCACGTTCCCGTTGAGCGACAGTCCGGTGAGTGGTGATTTTTCGTGTGTTTTTCTTTGTTTAGATCATTACTGTTTTTTTGACAATTTTCAGGTGCAGTTTCAGCCTAGAATTTTTTCTCGATAATCCCTATCAATCGGGGGTTTTCACCGGCGGCTATATTCTCCTGGTAAAAAAACGGGCGGGTTTGAGGCGGGTACAGGTGGATAAATGATGGCCCAAATTCTTGAAAGTGCCACCGCCACCGAGGGCAAATGATTGCAAACAATGTATTTGATATATCGCACGCTTTCTACCGCCGTGCGCAAGTTCTCCTTTAATCCCAAAACATGCGTGCGGTAAACCGTCAAGCAAGAACAAATTGCCTGTACTTGCAGGTGGAACAGCCATCCCATCATCAACAGGCACATCAGCAACTGACACCCAGCCAGGCTGCAAGCAGTGCACATTTGGCCTCCAGCACTACCAGTACCACAATGACTGACTATATGCACAGCACACAACAACAACAACAACAACAACATGACATAGCGTCAATGTTGTATAATGCGGCACACAGAAATGGACGCAAGGGCTCGGAGACTGAGGATGATCTAGGTGGGTTACGTTTGATGGTGTTTGTGAAACATCAGTTGGAAATCGGTGCGTTGTTGGACAGCCTGGAAAAATTTTTTCTGGCATGAGTGTTATTGACATAAGCTTGCAGTTACAGTCTGTTGATTATATTGCGACATAATGTATAAACCCCATTCAGCAATGTTTGTAGCGGGCTTGTGGAGGAGGGAATTTTTTCGGCTTTTGGGGGTTGCACAGAGAATAGGGGGCGGGTGGAGGGGGGGGGTTTTTAAAAAAAAAAAGTTTGCCGGTGGGGGCGGGGGGGAGGGGGGGCACGTTTTGTATGTTTGGGTCGATGCGATTGCGATATGAGTTCAGCATGCGGCAGTGCCCACTGCGTAATTGCGCCAGGGTGCAATTACGTCCGGACGTCCACGTCCGTCGTACAGACTGGAGATGCCGACCGACATAATGTATAAACCCCATTCAGCAATGTTTGTAGCGGGCTGGGTCGACGCCATTCTAAATGAATGTTTCAGGCTTTGCCAATTCAGGCGCAATGCCTGAAACATTCATTTAGCTGCGCTAGGCAGACATCACAAACACGAGCTCGATTTCGCAGCTGGCAGAGTAGTGAAACATTCTGACGTGGCTGCTGATTTGGGAAATGTTGCACGTTGAAGAATACAAAATGGGGCATGATGATTTTCTCTTTCTATTTGTTTTGAATACACACCACTTCGAAATCGGGCTCGTGTTGGTGTAGTTTGCCTGTAAATAGTAAAGGTTTTATGTTTCATTTAACATTTTAACCGCAACATTTTTGGGTTTGCGAAGATTGATAGGTTCAGTCATACTCGGTCATGTGGCTTTCTGAATTGGGCGCTCTATCTATAGTCTGTTGATTATATTTCGACATAGTGTATAAGCCACATTCAGCGATGCTTGGAGCGGGCTGGGTCGACGCCATTCTCAATGAATGTTTCAGGCATTGCCAATTCAGGCAAAGACCGATTGAACATCGCTTACTGCGTGGCGCAAGAACACGTGGCCTGTCATCGCACAACACGAACAATGTTCAATGGCTCTGCACCTGAATTGACAATACCTGAAACATTCATTTAGAATGGCGTCGACCCAACCCGCACCAAACATCGCTGAATGGGGCTTATACACTATGTCGAAATATAACCAACAGACCGCACCAGATCGTTAATTCTGATTCCAACTTTGACATCACGATAATCGGACCGACAGCCACATTTGATTATCAATTTTGTGCCACATTTGCCCCCAAAAAATCATTCAGGTTTCGACCCAATCAGCGAGTCGTCCAAAGGCCTGATGAATCTGTTGGAAGAAGAGCGGGAACAGAAAGAACGCGAGACTGAAATGAGGGAACAGCAGAATATGCTGCTGCAGTCCGTCAGACAGCAACAGGTTGGCGATTTTTTTTGCTGGAGAATAAATGCGTATAAGGAATGAATGTAATGTACATTATCACATTATACCTGTGTTTATTTTGTTATTTGCGCGCCGTAAGTAAGGCGTTGTGAACGCTGGGACGTTTGAGATTTGTGTTCTCTTCAAATATTTGAATGTCACTTTGTTTGTTCTGCTCGGATGTCAATCGTTTCTCGTTATGATGATGAAATTATAGCTGTTTGAAACAGGTTATGCTGTTGTTGATGCGCGCCAAACCTGGCCATCACGGCCCGCAATAAGACCACACCACAGACAGGAAGAGACGTGAAATCGAAGCCTGTTTTTTTTCCAGCCATCCATACAACACCAGCACATGCACACACAACAGCAACAACAACAACAACAGCACCGATGGGCCAGGCATACGTCATGGGGCTCGCCGCCGGGCAACACTGGTCAGTTTACAATATTGGTTTTTTGGCGCAAATTTGGCTTTTTGACAATATAATTTGCCAAGTTGCCAAATTTGTGAAATTGTTGTGGTGGGTCACTCGTGATGCGCCTTCCGACTCTTGGTGGGGGTTTGTGGAATTGAAACAAAACGCAATACAAGCTCAAGCCTTGTACGGTCTATTGTCTTTGCGGTGACAGGATCGCGCATAAGCTTTTTTTGGTCACCATGATGTTACTTGGGGGGGGGTTTTTTTGTTTTTTTGTTTTTTTTTTTTGTGGTTTTTCACGAAATATAAAAAACCGTTTTTTTTCCGCCAGTATACATGATGTTACTTGTGACTGGGAAGTTAACGCCAGTTTTCGAACCAACATGTTCGTCAAAGCCATTTACTGTAGAATACATGTGCAGGGTCCTCTGAGAAGAGTGCGATGTGCTGAAACATTAGCCAATGCCCTGTACAAGTATGGTGACAAGAAACATCCCCTTGACGATTCAGGCAAATCGGTGCCCAACGACATGTCCTCCATGATGCATCGTATGCCGCGTCAATGCAGTTCGCCCGGTGTAGCGGGTGGCAATCAGTTTACCACACCGCCACCGCACTTTCCCGCACCGAATTCGAGCTCGAATCCAAATATACAACATCATAATGGTTGGTTGTTTGGCGTTAAATGCGTTTGCTTTCGGTGTCCCTGTTTGTGGTGGCGCTGTGCTGTTTTTTTTGGTCATTTTTTTGAATAATTTCCAGTGTTGTGGACTGGGGAGTGGTAAGTGGGAGGTCAGTGGGACCAAAGTAATAAAATGGTCTAAGAATTGCCGCAATATTGCATATGGCTTCAATTCAAGCAAGACAGGCCGGAAAAAAAGTTGATGATTAGATCGGCATTTTTTTGAAATTTTGATATTGAAGTGTTCTGATCTGAGCGGATCCTGTTTGATGGCCAGACCACGGTTAATATGGGAGGGGAACGGTACGCTATTCCAGACTCCGCCGCAAAACAACTTACCTAGAATCGTGAAATAATCCCCTTTGCAGACGTCTCCCCATTTCAACCAGCGAGCAAGTACTTCCCGGGTGGCGGCGGCAGCACACAACCACAACAGCACACGCCCGGGTCGACACCTACATCAGTGTCGGGTGGTGATGGCAACAACCCCCTGGTAGCCTTCAATGGTCTCCGTATGCCCCCTCTCAGGGGTCCCATGCCCCCGCCCCCACCCGGAATGCACAGAGGACCGCCGCCGATGCCTCCGATTAGGCCACCGCCTGGTTAGTTGGGGGAGTTTGATTGAGAGGGGGGTTGCACTTTGCGTTCTTGGTTGAACGATAGGGCCGAATTACGGTCGTAAAAACTTGTCTGGTGGACTTGGCGACACCGTGAAGGCAATGTTCGGTTTTGGCCTATTCCTGTTCTATTTGACCAACACTGAATTGGCAAGATGGTCCCCCAACGAACCAACTTGCACAATGAGGATAAATGACTGTGCGCCGTATTTCGTTTTTCTGTACTATAACGAGCAGCGTGTTTACTTCCCACATTCGTTGTAAGCTCACGTGGCCAATCAGGACTTCGGCCATTTTTAAACGGTTTTGACCTCACACTCACTTCACTACAAACCGCCTTTGCGCATTGTTCAGCAGAGACAACTAACGTGCCTTTCTATTTCAGGCATGGGTCCCCCACCGCCGCATGCACTCGGCCATCCGCCGCCCCCAATGACTGGACATCATCACAGATCATTATCACCACATCATCCCAATCCAGGTTGATTGGCTGAGTGGGGTGTAGCCTGTTGGTGCTGTTTGTAGTGGCACGAAGGATACGCCAATGTAGGGGGCGGACTTAGGTTGAACACGGATACCGGAACCCGGAAATATTTCCGTTTTTTGTTCCGTGAAAAACTTTCAAAAGCACGGAATACGGAAATAATTCCGTGGCACGGAACACGGAAATAACGCAGACATTCAGACACATAACGGTGCCTTTCTAGTGATGATGACAAAAGCCAGCGTGCTGAAATCAAAAGTTGACGCAAACAACAATAATTTTCACGGAAATATTTCCGTGACACGGAAATGAGTGAAATAATTTTGTGTGGAAATTATTTCCGTGCTCCGGTCTCCATGTTTAACCTGAGACCGCCCTAGCATTTCGGCGTTCGCTAAACAACTATTGTGCATTTTAGTGCATTGCGCGCTGTTTAAAAGCAGATTGGGCACCAAGCCTTAAAATTTAAGGTTTTACAATGATGATAGAAGATATTAGACTGTAGTACAGTTGCGCCGCACTGTGGTTGGAACGGTATCTAAATCTGTGATTTTTAAGTGCCAAGACGACTTTATGGCACCTGCGGTAAATAGGGCCAAAACCACTGAAAAGGCCTTAAAATTCTAGGTGCGATGAAGTCAAAAAATCTGTGTGCCAGATTTCAATTTCTTAGGTGCCATGGCTCGTATACATTTAGTGAAAAAAACACTGGTCATGCATAATAATGTAACAGCAGTGAGTTTTGCCCGTTTCGGCCTGTTTTCACAGACGGACGAGGTGCCAGGCCTCGTCGGTGCGAACGCCTCTGGCCAACTGACCTCCAAAAAGGACCTCGAGCAGATCTTATTGCTCAAGTGAAAAAATCACGTGCCCCCTCGTACCCAATCACACACACACACACACACATGTATATACAATCATCATCATGATTAGCAGGTGTGTCTCCATCGAACGACAATGCGCCATTCAATCTGACCGAATGGCAGGAGGGCCTCAAAGCGCTGCTGCCCAACGTCAACGTGCACTTTGCGCCCGGTCTGCAACAGGGCTCGCAACAACAGCCCGGCGGTGGACCGGGGCCGCATCAGCAGCAGAATCAGCCGAATGCACCCGGGAATGGAGGTTTGTGTTTTTTTCTGAATGACTGCATTTTTTGGTCTGGTTTTTTGAAGCGTTGTACTGTTCTGATTATGGTTGATCAACTGAATGGCTGCCTGTTTTTTTTTTTGCTTCAGCATATTGGTTGGTTGGGTCGGTGTTGGCAAGCCAGGCATGTGCGATTATCTATAATGGGCAAATTTTCGGTCGAAAGGCAAGCCGCAATATTAGCAAACTGTTGCGATTCAAGCGTTTGGAAATAAATGCAAACTTTCTGGCCCACTGAATTTACAAACTACCAACACTAGTGGGCAAATTTCTGTCCCCCGCTTGCTTGTCTTTGTGAAGTGGGCTCGTTTGTGTCTCACTTCCCTCGTGCTAGACCGATTCTCTTGCTCCTCAGCAGACAAACAAAGCAAAACATATTTAACAAACTTTGTATTTTCTCAAAGACGTTTATAAGTGCCGAAGAACTGAACTATCCTGTGACCATATCAGGTCATGCATGAGCACACAGCATGAGGGAGAATCGTAGAGAATTCAAGAAAAGCGAGTCATTCAAGCTGAAAGTGGGTTCCGTATCAATACGGTCCAGTGCTGACTAGCGTCCACTTCTGCGCTGAGCCTAGGCTCAGGCTTATTGAGCTTCGGCTTAAGGCCAATACTGAGCGTTTCTGATAGGTGAGTGTTGATCCTAATATCATTTTTTACTCAAAATACCTAGGCCTGAAACAGAGCCAATAAGTGCTGGACCGTAGTAAGCCCTGGACCGTAAAGATACGCAACCCTGAAACTGTTCCTGAATTTGTTACAGGCGGCTGGCCCCTACGCGCGTCACCGAGCGGTCCGCCTTCGTCCACAGCGCCACTCGGCTACAACCAACCCCCACCTCCACTCCAAATGCCACCCAGCAACGGAGCGGGCCCGAGGGGGGCCATGCCACCGCAGATGCGACCGTCACCGCCGGGCAGGTCACCCCCGGATCATTTCGGTCCGCCACCATTCAGACCCATGCCGCCACCGCCGCCGATGTTCCCGCCAGGTGAGCGAGATTGTTTTGATGATTTTGGCTTATGATTGCTGGGGTCGTGTAAAGTTTGGGTGTGTGACTGTATAATGCGGTAATGGGCGTATTTTGGGATGGGGTTATGGCTCTGGTTACGTGCGTAGTTTGCGTGTCTTGCATGGTGTGTTTAAGGAAGAACTTTTTATGCTGGTCGAATTTCGGGCCTCCAGTAGTCTGTCGCAAATTGCGGTCCAAAATGGTTATATGGTCCGACTTATTGAAATTAGAACGACTTTCCGACTTGAGTTGGCTCGCGGAAACAACAGCACATGTGGCTTCCAGTCATGTCAGTTTTACGTAAAAGTACACGTCCCTTACTCCGATACATAAAAGCAAAAACTTTATAAAAACGATTACACTCAACAGCTCCTTGTTTGCAGCCGGTCCGTGGTCATCAGTCACGCCACCGCCACCTCCCGGTTTCAGTCCGGGCAGCGCACCGCATCCGCCACTTTGACATTGACTCACATCAAATAGTTCTTGCACCAACTTCTTCCCAGTTTTTGCAATGACTTTTGGATTGATTGAATATTGACCGTGTGATGTGAGTGTTTGGTTTGTTGGCTGGTTTGGGGCAACATTTGGAATCCGACCGCCTTATTTGCTTTTAATTTAAAATTTTCACATGTCTTGCGGCTTACGAGTGCTCCGCGTTCATACTTCTAGTAATTTACCTGAATTAGCCCCAAACAACGACAAAACGATGCTCGCAACCAATATCACATGTTGAACCGTTCGTTACACGTTATTTTGTGTCTGTGATATACCAATACCCCTTTGTGTGCGTGTGTGTGTTAGAAATCCAGTGCTCATGTCGTGTCGTATAGCTGAATATTTCTTGGTGTGCTGTGTTTTTAGAGGGTTGTCTCATAGACGGTACATAGCAGCATAGATGACACTTAATTGGGTGACCAGTGAAGCAAAGGTTTTGGTGTGGTGTAAATGGAATCCAGTTAGCTGATCGCCTATGCCTAATCTTGACTTGGAAAAATGCATTTTCATTCTAAATGTCCGCGTATGCGACGAATGTGATTTTTGTTCTAATGGCTACTTTTCGCTCCTGATTAACGTAGTGCATTAAAAATTTCAATTGGTCATAAAAATTGAAATTTTTGGTGACACCCGTTAGCTGGCTAAAATTGTGATCTGTTAGTATACGCTTTCTGTCTGGGAACTTTTGCACCTGTAATGTGTTTGCTAGAATTCTTATGCAAAAAAACCCATGGGATGAAACTGGAAAGTTTCCAGTCAACCACCAGCAAATTTTTTCTGACGCCCGATACATTTGTTGCAGTGATGTGGTTGGGGGGGTATGGGGGGTATTACCCCCCAACTGCTAGGTAGCTTTCTTGCTCCGAAACCCATACCCCCCCCAAACTGGCTAGCTAGCTTTCTTGCTCCGGTCACCAAGTAGAAAAAGTGTTGATTTTAGTGCCAAAATGACCATTTTATGGGCCAAAATGGTCAAATTCGTTCAAATTTTCTCACACGTGCACAAAAATACGCATTTTAAGGCTTATTTTAGCATAATTTCGACCAATTTTTATACCCCTGTTTTTGACTTCTGGACCAATACCCCCCCCCAAATCGGGGTACCCGGCTAGCTAGCTAGCTTTCTTGTGCCGGACCCCTCCAGCTAGCTAGCTTTCTTGCTCGGACCAACTACATCACTGGTTTGTTGTTGAAATTCGGTTCTGCTTTTCATCCAAATGGGGTACGTGTGGTGCCGGTGCCAAATTGGAGAATGTCATATACGCTTGGTGAAACATCAGCCTGCTTGACAGGTTGGTTGATGTTTCACAGCGTTATTATGTGCTTCAGTCATGGCACCATTAGCGCCCTGAAATTATCTGTACCTGACTTGACGGTAATTTTACAAATACACACAGATGGATGATATACCTACAGTACCTGCTGTACAATGACTGAGTGCTTTGCTTACCATACAGAATTATGTGTCACTGACTATGAAAAATATTGTGTATGTGTTACTTTAGTGATATAGTTTGTTACCGCCAATTTCATTGCATTACTTGTGGTTTCGCATGCGCAGTAAATTCTGGAAAATCGGTGCCATGCGTATAAGCTGTATCATCGAAGCGTCGCATTTTCATATGTACGCACGGCGCTAAATTATTCCGGATTTATTTTCAATGCCCAAGTGATCCTGATCCGTTTTTCGCACTTTATTATTGAAAGATGGTATGAACTATACTTGGAATTTCCAGTCTTGTCGCCCCCAATTTAAACTATTTTCATTCTTTTTTGTGTTAGTCGTCATTCAATAATGCCAATGCAAGAATTAAAATATTATACATGAGTTTCGTCTGTTCAGTTCTCAAACATGATAATATTTTTCTTGATTTTTTTTATTTAAAAGGTTGAAATTCTGGCACGCGTTAACTCAAACTGCGCCTATGCTCGCTTGTATACGAGTATGTAATTGTAATCGCGTTGTTTTGTTGTCGTTTTTCCTTCTTTTGATTTCTACTTTTTTTCTTGTATTATTAGTAATATTCGTTTTTCTCAACTTTTTTTAGGCTTGACGTATACCCGCTTATTTGGCACAAAAAAGTTTTTATGAAAATTAGTTGGTTATTGCTTATCGTGTGATCTATTTTCTGAAGAAATTTTGTTTTTGATTGAAGTCTTATTTTTTGTATTTTGTGCGCTGTTTCCGACTATAATAATTACCACCACTTTCGAAAGGGCCCTTAGTGGTTTTGGAGTGCAGTCCTAAGCCGATGGGTTACCAAATGATTATTATAATTATTGCGTTGATGGTCTGTTTTCTCTTGTCGTGTGTTTATATTTTCATTATATGCCTGATTCCACGCATGTTTTTTTTCCGGAGTATGATTTTTTGCATGCAACATTTTTTGCGATATGAAATAATGTCCTCCCTGGTGGGTTGTCAAGAAAACTGTTTTTCATACATATGTATTCTACTTGTGTTATTCAACAAATTTTTATTATTGTCCCCCGTGTAACCGTCGTTGGCTTTGTATCCTTGTAATTTTTGGTATTTAAAAATGTTGTATTAGTATGTCTATATAATTATGTATTGTTACGTAACTGCTATTTGCAATGTGGTCCCGGAGATTTTTTCAAGATTCATTTTTTTCTGCAGTGATACAAAAAGTGACAGGATTTTTAGGCCGATACAAAATGATTTTGAAAATAAAATACATATTTCTTCTTTTTGCTTACATGCTTTTGTGATGATATAGTGCGTATGTTCTACGTAAAAATATTCAATTTTCTTGATTGTCGTTTTTCACGAAGCCGATCCCTGTTAATATAATCTTGGTCTAATCCCTTAATTATATTGATTTTTTTCTCTTTGTGTTTGTTTGTCAATGATTGCAGGATGCGGAGAGGAGAGAGGAAGGATAAAAATTTATACCCCGTTTCGACTGTTTTATTTTCTCTGTGTGAAAAAAACGTGTTTCACACACCAGCGATTTCGCAAATCGCATTGTACTTTCTTTATTTCCGTTTTACTAATATTCATATATGAAACATCAGCTGATTCGGATGCACACGCGTGGTGCAAATAGAATCAACAAGCTGGCTGATGCTTCACTGATCGACTATAAATACAAGCATTTTAATGACTTAAAATGAACATTTTAAGAAGAAAAACAGAATACGTCTGCAAGGATGTCGTTTGACCGTTCTGCCAGTCAGGTACTGCTGGAACTGGCCGGTTCGCCGACATTGGGCTCCAGCAATAAAGGACCGCGTAAAAGGTTGGTGTTTCATTCATGAGCTGCGCGATGTGACTATCCCAGTTTGTTGTTGCCCGATTGTTCCGTCCATTCCATAATTTAATGTAAACCACAAACGCATGGTGCCTGATCGTCACTGGTTTTGCGTGGGCAGGGTTGGGTTAAAAAGTAAAAAAATTTTTTTAAAAAAAAGTTCGCCACTTTTTCGGTTTTTAAAATTAGAAAAGTAAGTTCACTTTTTTTATTACTTCACAACTTTTTTTTATTATTTTCCCCCTTTTTTCTGTGAAATGCATGTTTTTATGCATGTTTCTGCCTGTTTTTCGCAAAAAATCGCCTGCGGCGCTTGTATTTCGCATCGGTACAATGTCATTACAACGTTAGACAGTCCGTGGCTCTGTTAAACTACCTAAACAGCCGTCATTATGTGCGCATTCAGTTATTCCACAAGTCAAATCTGCTTGAAATCTAAAATTATCGTTCCAAAAGCGCGGGTCATGTAGCTGTTTTCATGTAACTTTGCTAAAAAAAATGCGCTTACCTTTCCCGTGACACGCCTTCACTATTCATACTGTAATCTACATACAGGCTGTCCCCAACGCGAATTGTCACGTTATCTGGCTCATCGTAAAAATATCACCGCGCTACTGCCCGTTTGTGAACACAACTGGTCGGTGTCGACTATTCCTATATTCTCCAATACAATCAAATATACTTACAAAAAATTTCGACAATTTTTTACATTGAGGACCGAAATTTTTCTGGTCCGGAATAAAAAAAGTAAATCTTAAAAAAATTTTTTCAAAATTTAAAAAAGTTAAAAAAAAGTTCGATAATAAATTTTTTTTTAAATCCAACCCTGAGCGTGGGGCAGCTGTGTGCAACAGTCGCTCGCTTGACAATCAACGGTTTGTGGACAAAATTGGCTTACATTCAAGTCAACTCTCGTCGCTGTTTCTGTTATATTCTGTTACACAAACTAGTCGGGACCCGTGCCTACGGCCCGGCTACAGCGCCGCGCCCGTGCCGTGCCCCCCCCCCCCCCCCCGAAGACCCGTCAGCATACCCAAAGCTACCCGTGAAAATTGACCCGTCCGCCCTTCCGAGGGAGGGGGGCACAAACACACATACTGTACATACATACGTCTTCGTGTTTTAGTTGTGTAGTACAAATGTATATTTCTCGCGCCCACTCGCGCCGCTTCAGTTGACGATCAAACAATTGGCCGATAAAACGCGTTCATGACAGCACGACCAAACAAAGGGTGGCATTTTCAACGAAAAGTTGACCACTTAGGTGTGAAAGCTGCCCTTCAGTTGGGTGTAAAGGTCGGTTTGTAAGCTCGGTTGACCAAAGCTCGGTCGGTGTCAGCTCGGTGTAAACATGAAACATTCCACGTTAACAGCAGGCAATGTTTCATGTTTACAAGTTGACCACTTCAGTTGACGACCAAAGTTGACCACTTAGTTGACGACCAAAGTGCCACTCAGGACGAAAAGTTGACCACTCAGTGACGACCAAAGTTGACCGAGCTTTCGATTGAGCTTACACCGACCTTTACACCCAACTCACCTTTACACCGTTTCGAAAATATTATCACCCAAAGCGATTTTTTTGGCATTTTCCGATCAAATGGATTTCCCTTCGACTTTCAGGTCATTTCTGCTCGAGGGCTCCAGCGACTACACGTTTGCACAGCGCTTTCAGTCTTTCGGGGTTAGCTTGGCTGTCTTGTTTTTTTATTTGAAGTTCTTTCGCGAATGTTTTGTGAGTGAGAAATCGGTGATTCGTGGAAAGTACCATTTTCGTTTTTGCCTGTCATGGAATAGTCATTCTATTCGAAAGTTTCAAACGTTTTTAGTCTCACTGGGAAGTTACACTGATCTAAACAAGTTGTTGATCGATAATCTTCAAATTGAACTATAAATACATAAAAACGGTGGTGATTTCGCCTTGTCAGTTAGGGTGGGCCTGATGAAATCGAAGATGAAGCTAAGGGCGATTCTGAATAGGAATGCGGAATTCTTTATACAGATTTCCTATTTTTGGAATTTTATAAACCCACAAGACTATTCTGCAGCAACTGACCTGGTCGCGTTCCTCCCCTTCGGCGTTGACCTGTGCGCGTCGCGGATGGATGTGCGTTGAGCGTGATCTATTGCAATGTGTGGATTGTTTGAATTACGTCAGCGGACGCCTGCCGCCACCCTATGATATTGATGCGTGTTAGTTATTATCGGTTTTTACTGTATGGCTGAGACATCTGCGACAATCTAGTGGCAGGCAAGTGGTTGCAAGGTAGTCTTAAAGGGATGGATCCAGATGGTTGCAAGGTGCCCCCCTGCCCAGCCTCCAGAAAGTTGCAAGATACCCCTGTGGTCTGAAAGGGGGTGTTTTTTTGCATGCATTGTACTGCAAAATTGGCCGAAAAAGTGGTACTTTTTTGCATTTTGGCCGAAAATTTGCTCAAAATAGCTGTTATCTGGAGGTGTACGCGCGGACCGTGCCATTAATGGGGTTTTGAGCTCGAAAAACACTCATTTGTGCCTTTGAAAATCATAAATTGATGGTTGCCATGTCAGATACCTACCCTTCCCCCATCCCATCCTTAGGGGGAACCACCACTACAGCTGGTGTTTCACCCTGGATTTTTCGCTTGAGTGTTTTTTTTTGTATTTTTTAAAGAACACCGACGACAACGTCCGTTTGTACTCTCTGTACTTTTCAAATATAAGATTGTTCTCGTCGGCCTGCGTCACCAAGCAAACGCAACATCCTAAACTCAACTGTGCTGACTAATATCAGGCGACGATGCTAGTCAGCCGATGTTTCACATGCCTTCCAGTATACGTGTAGATTATCCGATCTGACCAAAAATCGTGTGCCCTTTTATTTGTAGACAACGATGCTGTACGAGCATTACATGCGAAGCTGACCAGTGCACACGCGTCCACTTGTGCTTGGGTGTCGACAGACGAGCCAGGTGGGGATGGATCTTCTGTCTACTCTCTTCATATTTTCTTTTGTTATTATTGATTGATTGACACTTTATCGAGCACAAAACTAAAACGATCACTTTATACGGGCACTGTGTACCCTGCACACATGCTGGTGAAACTCATATTCTAGTGTTGTGAAGCGCATTGTATTGAACGTTCATGAGGCACGAAAAGAAACGTTTTCCCTGAAGTTTTCTAAAATAATGATTATCTGGCTTTCTACGGTATGTCTTTTCACGCATGTTCCCAACGACTGTCTGTGTTTGGGACCACTGTTTTTTATTTAACTTGAGACCCATGTGCCAGGACACCTAAATGTCCAATTTTTGGGCGCCAAAAGTCGTTCTGGCTGGGACCAATGCAAGTGGAAATGTTTTGGGTGCCACGAGCACCAAAACAGAAAAATTCTAGGTGCCAGATTTCAATTTTTAGCAGTAAAAGACCGACCGATGGATGTTTGGGACCGACGACTGCCTCTTGGCCTGCACAACGACCAAATTTTGCTAATCTCAATTTTGATGCGTGTTTGTCATCGTCATCATTTTGTTTTTGCGGTAAGCATGGAAGTTACGAGCCGCAGAGATGAATCGTAATACCGTATCACTGCCAAAATGCATGAGTAATATCCTTGTACACCATCAGCAACACAATTATTATGTCCGCATCCGCAGCATTTTGTCAATTTTTTTTAAAATATGTTCACTTGGAGCATCGAAGTAAACATATTTACGTATGCAGTGCAGTGGTGTCGTTGGGAAATCAAAAAGTCAGGATACCGGATACCCAAAATCCAAAATTCTCGGATACCGGATACCCAAAATGAAAAATCTCGGATACTATGGGGGAGGGTTGCCACCCCATAAAATAAAAAATCTCGGATACCCACGGGGTTGTTCAAAAAAGGTTAATTTTTTAGACGAAAATTGTGCAAAGTTGGTGTTGGAAGCGCAAAAAATGGTCATTTTTGGGGTTATGCTTGCGCTAGCAAGCGATTTTAAACATTTTGGAGATAAAAATGGGCGATTTTTACGGTTTTCGGAAAATTTTTTAGAATTTTAGGGTAGGATACCCCTGGACAAAAAGTCAGGATACCGGATACCCCTGGGTGAAAAAATCAAGATACCGGATACTAGGTGGGTAACCCCCCTCCCCCCAACGACACCACTGATGCAGTGTATTAAGGGGTAGAGACACCGAAGACAGTTTACTTATTCATGGCCGGCATGCAGAGTCCGGGACTCGGGGTCGGGCTTGGTCCGTGGTGCAAAATGGGGCGCATATATGGTGATCTTGTTGTTTCTGTGATTTTGTCCATCGTAAATATTGTGAGCTGTGGGAAACTTTCACGCTGGGAAAATCATAGTGTAGTTCCGGAGAGGGAGATAGAGGACTGCCACTTTTTTCGGAGGTGAGACCTTACGCCCGAGAAGGGAAGGGGGAGGCCCAAGTTCAGGAAAAGATCATTTTTGAGGTGAAAATTAAACGGGTGGGTGGTGTGGGGGGGGCGCTGTGGGGGAGGAAAAATAACTATTTGTTTTTTTTTTTTTTTGTTGAATAGGGAATATTGGAAAATGGAAAATGGAAATGAAAATGCGCCAGCAGTCATGTTTGACATGTGACAAAAACATTTTCTGATCCAATCAGGCGGTGGGTTTAATTTTTTTTTTTTTTTGTGTTGGAAAAAGGAAGAGGAAAACTTGGAAATAGAATTTTTTTGCTTTCTTTCTTTTCCACGGTAATAATGAGCCACTAAATGAGTCAGTTGATTTGGGGCAAAACTGGGCCAGAGTGTCATTTTGAAAAAAAACCTGACCACCGGAGCAAAGTGCATGCCGACTCATGTGTTCTTTGTCCATGTGTCGATGTCAGAAGTTCTGGTAGAACATCCACGACGATGCACAGATTAGGGCATAATGCTTTCATGGACGACTCCACTGGATGTTTTAATCTCAGCAATGTATAGCGAACATACAGATGCCAAAAAAGGGCTGAGGCACCTGTATTAATTAGCGCCTGAACTACTGAAAAAACTAAAATTTTAGGTGGTTCCGCTAGCACCTTAGCTGAAAAACACAAGGTACCGGATTTCCTTTTTAGGTGCCATTGCATCGAAATTTATTAAAATGTTTTGGCCTTTTTAGTTTTAGCCTTTTGGTGAGATCGTAGTTGCACATGTACATCATGGCTGGTTTCGTTTTTTGTGTTAATATAGTATATTTCTAATTTCGTTGCGTCATGCATTTCTACAGACGTAGGGAAACTCCCGTTCGAATCAACACAATCAACAAGCCACGCAGCTGGCTCGTGCGCGCTTCGAATATTCCAGTCGCACAAGCTATGGGCTCCACCAGATAGACCCGAAACCCGAAACATAATTTTTTTCTATGTCCATGTTTCGGGTTTCGGGTTTTGGAAAAAAACCCGAAACCCGAAACACAAAGCATGATGATCGAAAATGTTTCGGTCTTGCCACTTGTAGCTGACGTGCACAATTTATACCGTCAGTCGAAACATTTTCGATTATCATGCTTCGTGTTTCGGGTTTCGGGTTTTTTTTTCAAAACCCGAAACATGGACATAGAAAAAAATTATATTTCGTGTTTCGGGTTTCGGGTCTATCTGTTGGAGCCCTATGTGTGTCAGCTGCGTGTCTTGTTGAGCTTGTTGCGTGCTTCGACTTCGAACGGGAGTTTTCCTGCGTTCGTAATATTGCGTGAAGCAATGAAATTAGAAACTTACCACATTTGGTGGACGGAGAGATCAGGTGGTTTGACGAATGAGCAATGTTTGGTGAAGGACGTTTGTTCGCATACGCATTTTGTAAGCTGTTCTGCCTCATGGCAGGTTCTGCCTTAACGAAAACGCTTGAGGGAGTCCAAGCTTTAGCACAAGAAACGGTATCGTGTGTGTTTTCAAATGCCACACAAAAGTATGTCCATGTGTGAGCACGGCCGAGATCTTGCCTCACAAAGGGGTTTCTGAACTCGTTGTGTCACAAATTTTCTGAGGAATGCTGTCCTACTATCACGATTTGTACCACGAAAGAATTTCCGTGTTACTGCGAAAGGTCGCAAGACCTGACCTGACTAGCTACCCATATCGAAATGGTGACCGGGCAATTGAGTAAGATCACCTTGAGCAACGAAAAAGCGCAGAGCCAATGAGCAAAGCTCTTTTTTGTTCCTTATTTTGCTATCAGACTCGGGCCTACAGTCACAGGCTCACACTTGCGGCTTATAGTTCCGTGTTTGGACTTTGTCTTAGGCATAGGCCTGATCGTTTTCAGGTTGTGCTGTTTTGGACTCTGCTCCTTTTTTCTTGCTTACAGCGGTCTTTCTGAAACCGATTGGCCATCTATTATCAAAGTTGCTCAAATCAGATCATATCAAAAAAACATATCGAAAAAAATCAAAATTGATCCACGAGTCTCACTTTCTAATTCAAAGATGACCAGGTTGGTAGTGTAATGGCACGGAAACTGGTGGCTTAATTTCAAATGAATTAATGACCCTAACAACTGGAACTGAGGCGTTCGATGCTATTTCGTCGACTTAAACCAATCGTTTACGTGCGATGAGATTATCAACGATACCGACAGGACCGAAATGGCGTGATGTGGAAACAATATGGCTGTTCTTTGGTGCTTACGTTTTCTTCCAAAGCCCGCGGTTCGAGAAACTTGATACTTCGGACAGTTTGGTTGAAAACGAATTACTTTATGAACATGTACAACAGTCGCAGTACTTAACGAACATGACTTCCACGGCGCAAAGGTGTTGTTATTTTTGGCTTTAGGCTTTATGACATTTGTTTATGTATTAATGTTTGTTCATAACCTTTGTCACGAAAAAAGATGACAAGGAATGGGGCTCAGCAGAGTAGGTGCCATTTTCGGAAATCCAATCATACCATCTGCCTCGGAATACAATACGACATGTGCAAAGGGCGAAGTTTTAAAAAAATTTCAGGAAATCTACGGAACATCCAAAGCTACTAAATCGACCATTCGGATGCGTGATTTACATCAGAGCCGATCCGCACGACTACAACTTTCGACAGGCAATCAGGAGCACTTGGATGACGCTGGCTAAACAGCGTGGCTTTCATGTATTCTTTGTCGTGGGCTGGACGAGAACTTGGGCGGACTCGGAGTCCATATTGAACGAGGCGGGGGTCCACGAGGATATGGTGATCGCAACTGGAATGGTCGACTCATGGGAGGACATCAGCGCGAAGACATTGAGTTGCTTTGAGCACTTCCGTGATTATTCAAAGGAAATCGCCGGAAAAGTGTATTTAGTAACGGCCAACGTGGAAACGATCATGTATCCCGACTCTGTCGTCAAAATGCTGGATGCCATATACGATTTCGACAATTATCATGGAATTTATGGGCAGTGTATGTTCCACGATGTCATGCGGACAGTGCTTGAACCGTGGCAGACGCTGTACCACCGCAAGGTGGTCGCCGAGTTGGTTCACAATTCCCCATTTTCTTGAGGGAACATTCCGAAAATTTATCGATTTAACATTTTCAGTGTCATGCGGGTCACATCATATTTTGACAAGCAGATTCGCGACTCTTTCTGGTGCCATGGATACGCCATAATCTATGAACCGAAGTCGGCAGCAACTGCGCTGAAATTGGGGAAAACGTCGTCGAACCAACAGTTGAAGATCATGATTGAAGACATGCTGTTTTCTGGAACATTGGCATTGTTGCAGAAAGTACCCATTCATGCGACGCCTTGCTTTGTGTACACCGGTCATAATGGTTTTTCGAGCTGCCGAAATGTGCACTGCTGTTTTGTCCATTTGCCATACAGCCCCGGGGCGCTCAAGTCGCAGTGGGCGGTATTCAACCGATACGCCACTACACTTCGAAAAACGCATGGCCTATATTTGTAATTTTGTAACATTATGCACGTGCTCGTAAGAAATATAGTCCAGCACGTGCTCATGAGACGACTGATTTTAAAGCTTGCTTGGCCAGATTCAAAAAATGCACCGGTTAGGGGGGGGGGGGGGGAATTGTGGGGGGTGGGGGATTTTTTTTTGTGTGTTGGTATGGTGGTGATATGGTGTGGGTGTTGTTATTGAATTTATGGTGTGTTTTTTGTGTTTGTGTGTGTATGTGGGTGTGTTGCGCGTGTGTTGGAATTGATTATTGTAGTTGAATATTAATGGTGTTTGGCAGCAAAGAAGACAACAAGTATTATGCACGGGTGTTGAATTCGCAATTTACAACCTGTAGTATAGCTTACTAGCAAACACAACAAGAAATGTTTCGATTGTCGAGTCCGCAGTCCGCAAGTGCGGCCAGGTAGATGCGGACGCGGACAGACATATCAATGAAAGCAGGGGGGGGGGGGGGGGGGGGGGTGGTTTTTTTTCCCCCCGCCCCGCATCTACCTGGCCGCGCCCTTACACGGGTTTTCGCAAACAAAAGAAAGAGATTGGGCCGAGAGACATGATGACAAGTGCCAGCTGACTGACCTCAATTTGTTGCGTGCTTACGCGAACAGCAAGATCGTTCAACATACAAATGTTTTGGGAGTCAAAAGGGAATTTACGCACCGAGGTGGAGAGCGTGTTTTCAAAAAATACATGCATTTCTCTTTCTTTCGTTTCCGAAATACGTAGAACCGGAACATTATTTGATCCGTTCAAGTCAACTTCAAAATAAGTCGTCTCATGATTTCGTGGCTGGACTATACATAAATTACATAAAATACATAAATAAAGAAAACAGTGCCGGGCGCAATTGCTGCATGCCAGAGACAGTGCGCGATAAGCAAGTTGATTTAAAAAGCTGGCGTGTTTGAAAATACACCAGCATTACGTTAGAATAAAATTTAAAAAAAATTCAAGCGAATTCAAAACGCGCGTGTCTGGGGGAACTCTTCGAGAAACAGCTCACATTTTGACCTAAAATTTCCATGTTTATTTTCCCTCAGGCAATGGAAACATATTGAAAAAATGTTTTCTTTAAAAAACGTTTTTTCACCGAAAAAAGAACGCTTCTTTATCCCGGTACAGAAATCACAAGTTCAACGTTCCCGCGAAATTACTCATGTTTTGCCCAAAATCTCAAATGGGCGTGTATTACTGTAGTACCTTAACGTGTGACGTCACGTACGATAAACAAGCACAAAACCAACACAACCAACAAGTGATGGTGAAGCTGATCTCAATATTTTCAGACCATTCAGTCGAACCGAACACTGCTGACGCCGTCGTTATAAAGTCGTCTCTGATGACCAGACTGCATCATTTGGTGGCGTTGGACCTGTCGCAAGTTAACATCATCGAAAATGGCACTGAACTAGTCGGTGGTTTATTATTTTTTTGAAACCATTTACTTGCTGGCCGATTTCACCGATTTTTTTCGGCACGCTGAAACAATTTTGGAACCAGGGAATGCGACAACTGTGAAGCTTGAGCCACGCACCGAACATATTGTATGCTGGGGCGAGCGGGGTTTCAAATTTTCTACCTCAAAATGTGACTTTTTTCTGAATTTGGGTCTCACCCCCCCGCGGGGTACACTATCCCCCTCCAAAAAAGACAGGGACGATTCAGGCTGCTGTCCAACGTTGCACTTCAACCTGCGTATGCAGTGACTACTTTGGAAGATCTAGTGAGAACGTGTAAGCACCAAGAGAGATTTTGAGCCAACCGGCCTCCAAATAAATATTATTACAGTCCGTTACACTACAAGGAAAACCACCATAAATACATGTTTAAGAGCAACAGTATATCATTTTAACGACTCAGGACGTGCCTGATCTGGGAGCGAAACTGGCGAAACTACGAACGCTGCTTGATATTGGAGATGATGTTTCACAGACATTGATGACAATTGGTGCGCTGGGATGGGATACGAAAAGGTATGCGACTGTAGCGGATCCAGCTTTCCGCCAATGGGGGGGAGCAAATCTCACAAGTGATTTTTTCCGGTGTTTGTTTGAGTATTCATAAATCGTTTTCATCTGGTGCTCACTTAGAATTGGCGATTTTCAAAGAAATGCCGCACAAAATACAGTCCAATCAGAATCAGAAATCACCTTCGCGTTGCCTTGTTCCAGAGCCTAAGCCTAGAAAGTAAATTTTTCGGGCCAACACAATCCATCATCTATTCATTGTTTTGTTTGCAGCGACATGTCCAACGCATTGCATTGCGTCTACTGCAATCGCACGGTGCCACTTTGGTTGTTTGGTGCGGAGAACGGCAGCGATGGCGGTGAATCGACGAAGCGAATGAGGATCGATGGAGCGAATACGGTCCGTTTGTTGTTTCTTTTGTTATTTTTTCGCTTTTGGACTGAAGGCGATTCGAAGCCTGTGAAGGCAACCTTTTCTGGACACCATTAACCCGAGTTCATCCAGTAATTGTTGCAGTCCTCACGCACCTTTGACGCGCACGCTCAACACGAGTCGTGGTGTCCTTGGTTGGATGATGTTTCACCGATGCTATGTAACGCCGACGGGGTGTACGAGCCGCGATGGATGCATGCTGTGAATAGGGTGTTGTTGTCGGGTACTGCCGATGATGAACAGGTATGGGACGGTATCAAAGTTAATGATTGGTTCTTTCAATGTTTCCAATTTTGCTAAAGCCACTTTTTGATAAGCATAAACTTGATCAGAACAACATTTTTCGGTTTTCGCTGTCGGATGGTGTAGCACCGCAGTCAAATATCAATGTATTCTCGATGCAGTCGACTATCGGATGAATCCTACAATCCTCCTCGATCTGGTGAACGATTTTTTGGTCCTCAATCCATCGTTAACCAATTACTGCCGCTTGCGGTTAATGTTCTGTATTGTCAACAAAGTTGCGGGTGCCCCCCGATCAACTATTTGGAGATTCAACTGTAACGAAGAAGTCACGGGATCAAGACGGGATCAGATCATCGAATTGTGACAGGTCATGTATTCTCAAAACGAAGCCTGACTTTGCCGGGCTCCAAAAGAATGTTCAGATTCGCGAGCTCCCAGAATGCATGCGTCCAATTAGAATTGCGGTGAAGCCTCCAAATGGGGAACGTAACGGGACCCCACTATTTTGTTCACTCTACGGAATATTCACTATGTAGAGCACCATACATATACGTATAGGAGCACAACATAAATTCGTGGAAACTGATTGGTCGTTCACTATCTGGAGGGATTCGTTGTGTGACTGTTCAACTGTATCCCGATTGCTGCAGCCCCAATCGTCCACCAACACCGATGCAGTCCCGGCCACGACAATGTCTGATGCGCCAACCTTCTCACTGGACAGTGCCACGAGTCGGTTCACGATCGCTGAACAACTGCTGAGGGATACGGTATCGACCGTGGTGCAATTGCTGGATGTACAAAATGAAGGTGCAGGCCAGCAGCCGATAGTTGTAGTTGCCCGTTTTGTGTATGTTGAGTAGTGGAAGTCAGGGATGCAGTTGGCGGGTCAATCCTGGGTTGGGCCAATCCTGGGTTAGTTGGGCCCATGTCTGTTGCGGAAAACATACTTATACCCTAAACCCGTAATCCTCAAACGTTTTTACATGTCTCTACTTTCTTGCTGTAAAAACCAACCAACGTAGGAACGAGCATTGTTATAACCAGTGTTGTAACTATTTTTACTTCCGTAATTGTCCCACCCGGTCTTGTAACTGTGCTTCTATCACTAATTTACGTGCATGGTTTTATGCGTCATTGAGAGCAATAAACCAATCAACATAGGAACCCAGCTATCTGTCTGCCATGTCTGAACATCATCCGAAAAGTGTTGATCTTAGTGCCAAGCAAGGCCGTCCTATGGTCCAAAATTTTCTCGTATTTGTGGTAACATACTGACACTTACCCCTTTTAAAACGTCTATTTTAGCATAATTTTCACCCGTTTTATGCACCTCGTTTTAACCTCTGGACCAATCACAAAATTGACGAACCTGGCCCAGGTACATTCATGTCTACCACTCGGACCAACTGCATCACTGGTGTAACAGCAGCGAATATTGACCGTTTTGTCTCCTGGGTTCGCAGATGTTTCAGATGTTGTTTATGCAATATTTTTTTTCAGAAACAGATCCCGTGCCATTGCCCGTCGTGCAGGAGCAGACGGTGATGAACGGTAAGGGCGGGCTTAAATTAAATCCTGAATCCGGAAATATTTCCGCCCGGAAACGCATTATTTTTGCGTGTAAATTTTTTCGTTTAATTCCGGAAAACGCATTATTTTTGCGTGTGAATTTTTGCGTTTTATTTTTGCATGCAAATTATTTCCGGGTTCGGGATTCCGGATCTAGCCGTGCGCCCTAAACGTTGATTGCCATTTTTTATTTAATTTAGACGTGTGCTCTCAATGGCGCTATCAGTTCAAAATACGTGGGTGTTTTGAAACTTTCTCTGATCAACTTTTTCAGCGCCGGTGTCCCAGAGGAATGAGGACCCAGTGCAACCTGAAGAGGAACCGTCGGCTCAAATCGAACAAGGTTGGCGATTTTCTCTTGTTTTTTCTCTTTTTCGCGTTGTTAATCATCACAATATGTCCTTTTTTCTCTTTGAGATCAGCCACAAGAAGAAGTTGGCAGCCAAGAGACACCTGAACCAGGTTTGTCATTAACGGATAGCCGCGTTATTTGCATGTTAATCGCAACTCGGTACATTTGTGTTTTTGCTCAATAGGATCAATCACAACCACCAAGTTTTACATCGCTCTGAATCAGTGGTGTCGTTCAGAAATCGAAATTTTCCCATACCCAGCCCAATTTTCGGGTAATTTCCCATACATACCCCCAACAATCAAAAATTTCCCATACCAGGGGGGTTTCTCCAAAAATTCAAAAATTTCCCATACCCGAGGGGGGTTTTCTGAAAAAATGACCCCAAAAATCTTCAAAAAGTACCAAAAAGTGGTCTAAAGTGCCTAAAACGGTTTTCCTGCGGCGGCAAGCGATTTTTCACATTTTTAGGCCAAAAATGGTCAATTTTGGTACTTCTCGGGGTCAAAAAGTCATTTCTTAGGGGTGCTCGTTCCAAAAGTGAAAAATTTCCCATACCGCATACCCCCGGCCGATTTCCCATACCCCATACCAGGGGGGTAACCCCCCAACCCCCGTAACGACACCACTGCTCTGAATTTTCAGAACCGAAATCCAATGACAGTCCCGCCGCTGTTGCAGTTGATTCGACGGAAAATGGAAATGAAGCAGCTAATGACACATTCACGAGTCAAGAGTCGCAGGAGCTTTGAATTTGACGAGTGGTTACAGTTATTGGTCGCACAATGACCATATAAGAATTCATCAAATCAGTCCTGATTTTCACGTTCAGTCACTCTTAACCACTGTGCTATTTGTGATTCTCACAAAACATTTTCACCTGAAAATAATCTAGCAGATCAACCACGTTGCCGCAGGTCTGAAACATTCCCTTCACTATATGCTTTCGTGTGCGATCACGCAACGCAACGTCATTGCCCCGTCACTTTCCTGCTTTACGATTCAGGAAAAAAAATTGTCCAATTCTTATAAAGTCATTGTGCGACCGATACTAATCGATTATTTCTGGTGCGGACTGCTCTTTTTCTAGTGACGCTTACATAATCGATTGCACAGAAGTGCCTGTGAGTGCAAATCCGCCGGTGGGGAAATGGCTTCGTGGAACTTTTCCGATTGTGACCGAAAATGCTTGGACTCCGTAATGTTACTTCAAGAGGCGTAGACTGTACGAATCTGGCAATAATTCGATCGTTCTTTCGGCTGTTAAAGTTACTCCTGAATCTGCAATCAGTGATTGACTTTTTTTCAGTGAAATTAAACTGTTGATGTTGTAGTTTAGTTTGGTGATGTTTCAATTTTGTTGTGTTTTTGACATAAATACGTGCAACAATAAAAACGGAGGTCGGAGGCCCCATTTCCAGCAATTTGCGCTTTGAAATTTGCAACAATTTTCGAACCCCCGGGGCTCTAAGGGAAAAACTCCGGTAAAATGTTCAGGAACGTTAAAGTGCAAGGGACATAATTCATATTTGGAAAATGGGACCATTTTTATTGCTGGAAGTGAAAGCCGCAATCAAGGTGACCATCCTTCAAAAAGAAGTACCGTCGAAAAGTGTCAAATGAACTGTCAAAAAGGGTGCCAAAGGTGCACCTCCGGGAGTATAAGCACCAACTGATCTAGCCGCCCCCCGAGCGTGATTTTCAGGCATCGTACGGAAGCAGCACATCACCGAACGAACGAAGTTGGAAAATCGATCTTGCAAGATATGATCGTCACACTGACGGAGTAAGTTGAAAAATCATAAGTCCTTCAAAAAGGTTTATTTCGCGATTCTGAAACCGGTTCTGGAACCGGTCAAATTTGCCGTATTGGTTTATGTTTAATTGAAGGGAACCAGTGTCCACTCATAGAGGTCGATTCCTTTGGTGAACCACCTCCTGTTGCGTCCCCAATGTACATAGTCTTATATATGTAATCATCGAAACATTTTTAGTTCGATGTGTGAACAAAAGTGTCAACGGATCGGAAGTCAAATGAAAATGTTTCGGTGATTGCATATATAAGACTATGTACATTGTAGACGCAATAAAAGGTGGTCCACCAAAGGTATCGACCTGCGAGTGGACACCGATGCTGGTGCACTTTAATGAAGCATAAACCTATACGGCAAATTAGACCGGTTCCAGAACCGGTTTCAGAATCGCGAAATAAGTCTTTTTGAAGGACTTATGATTTTTCAACTTACTCCGTCGGTGTGACGATCATATCTTGCAAGATCGATTTTCCAACTTCGTTCGTTCGGTGATGTGCTGCTTCCGTACGATGCCTGAAAATCACGCTCGGGGGGCGGCTAGATCAGTTGGTGCTTATACTCCCGGAGGTGCACCTTTGGCACACTTTTTGACGGTTCATTTGACACTGTTCGACGGTGCTTCTTTTTGAATGATGGTCACCTTGATTGCGGCTTTCACTTCCAGCAATAAAAAATGGTCCCATTTTCCAAATATGAATTATGTCCCTTGCACTTTAAGTGATCCGCTCATGTCGGCTTGATCATTCACGGCAACTTCGCGAACACATAATAGTGTTGTTCTTCATTGAAAATGTACACTAATACATCGCATATCGCAATAATACTGCATAATCGCAAACCGGCTCCAGAGCAGCAGAAGTCCACTAAAGTAATCCGATTTCCGTCCTATAATGCGGAAATTCGCCATGATGGACAAAATCCTGATGTCGCCGTCACTACCATTAAATGGTGTGTGAAATTGAGCCAAAAAGAAAGTTATTTGCTGAGCTAAGATCGCGACAGCACTATTACGGTGGTCGAAATGGTCGCTCCGGTCAATCTCTCTATCTCCCAAACTGGAAAGATTACAAGTGACCGAGACAGGTCACAATGCAATATTCAATTATTGTATTGATGTTGTGCACATGCCTGTGTTTATACCCGAAGTAAAAGACAGATATAGTAAATTTCCAAATTCGCTGCCGCACAGTAAAGTACGCCCCATAGTTAATGTCAGTCTCTAAACCCGAAAATCAACTTGTGAAACATTCGCACAGCCAACACACGCAGCTTGCCAGGTAGCTGCGCGCAATGTTTCAGAACCGCACATGGTTAACGTTCGGGTTTATAACTTGACATTAACTACGGGGCGTATTTTACTGTGCGGCAGCGAATTTGAAAATTTACTATACCAGTAGACAGACAGATCAATCCATTGCGATAACCAGGTTGGACATCGGCCCATTGTAGATTGGGAAAAAGGTGAAGATGCGTCCCCAGTAATCCGTTTTCGCCCGACCTCAAGAAGGTGAGCGACCAACACCCCCGCCCCCGGTCAACAAGTGTGCCGGTGCCGGAGTCCGATCACCGGGTCGTTTTCCAAATTGAATCAACTGAATCCTTTACGTTCGTTCATCGGTAACCGAGCATTCCGAATGGCATTTTGAGTGGAAATAGACCAAGAAATAAGATAAGCGCATGTTGATATGCCGTACCCGTCTGTGAGACGAGGAATATGCTTATACTCGCTACTTTTCAAGGTGTGGCTTATGTTACGGTGCTTGGGTATTATTTATTCACGGTGAGATCTTATCAGCAGGCAAACGAGAACCATATATTGGTTGATAAAACACATCCGAAAACCTGTTGCTTGATATTTCTAGGCTGTTTGATGCCTGGTTGCGCCTTACTTGGCACAGTCCGCCGATGCCAAAACGCGTGTTTTCATCGGACGAAGCATTTCGAGCGTTGGTTGTGTCACACGTTTTGAGCCGCCCGATATCAAGTTCGTCGCTTCAGCGCCAAATAATGGCGTTATGGAATGCCTGATTCCGGTTCGCTCTTTACGTACACTGTTTTCGACTTCTCTTGCCGTTGAATTGATTAAAATCTTGCCTTTGCCTTCGGGTACAACTTTGCTGTTCGCCCATATATTTGTGATATTTGCACATACAGCACGTGTTTGCCTTTGTTGCGCTAAGTATTACAGTAATTCCGAACAAAGACAAAGAAAGAAAGAAAACCGAAGATGATGACGCGAGTGAACACAAAGCCAGCAGCCGATAGACGTAACCTCAGGCTATGGTCAAGAAAACAAAGTTTAGTCATCACCAAACAGTTCTTGATCCCAGTGATTCGACGATAGATCTTGACGTTAGAGCAGAAGTTCCCCGTCTCATGTAACGCACGCAATTGGGAATATAATTTTCGGCTTTTGTAACAGGTGACACTATTGCTAATGACTGATTGCGCCGTTGCTATACGTATGTATTGTAATTGCGCTATGCACATTGTGTATGTATCTTAATTACATTTATATATGTGCAGTACATTCACAATGTGAATCTACGAGTGGAATTTTCGAAACGGTGTAAAGGTCAGTTGGGCGTAAAAGTCGGTGTAAAGTTCGGTCGAAAGGTCGGTCGGCGTAGCTCGGTGTAAACGTGAAACATTGCCTGTTATTAACGTGGAATGTTTCAAGTTTTCACCGAGGTCTATCACACTGAGCTGTCGACCGAGCTTTCCACCGACCTTTACACCCAACTGACCTTCACACCGTTTCGAAAATATCACCCTACATTGTATCTCCTGCGGCGACGAAACTGATCTCAATCTTTTTTCCATCTATTATCTCAACCATCAAACTTACCAGTGCTCTCGAAGTTCGGTTAAACTTTGCCTATCCCGTTTGATCACAGCTGCATCATTCTTATTTTTTACTTTATGCACGACCAAAACTTTTATAGCGCTAGCCATTAGTGTGTGCGGGCTACCCTATTGCTTTCATTCATACTTATGAAAAAAAAGAATTAATAAAAATTATTAACAAAACTTTGCCCCTTTTCTGATCACAAACAGTATATATTTTTACATAATAAGCGAAAAGCTCAAATAAGACAAACAAAAAAGTAAAATTAAAAACTTGAACCTATATCCAGCGAATGAACGAGAGTCTGTTGAACGCGACCAATGGTTGTCCGTGGCAGGCCTGGTGGCCGGGCGGCAGCTGGGCTGCGCAACGCATCATCGGTGGCGTAGTGTCGGCCATGGCCAATGCCCTGATCGTGGTGGCCGTCGTCGTGTCACCCGAACTCAACAGCAAAGCGCATCAACTAATCGCCAATTTGGCTGCGGCCGAATTGGTTCAGAGGCTCGTTATTGTTATCGGTTGTTTCTTCCATCGCCGTGTGAATTCTCATGAACATGCAGCAGCTAGTATTCAATTGAACGATAACATATTTTAACTGTTTGTGAATATTTTCAGCATCGGTACTGTACATTTCGGGCTAGAAATCGCGCTCGGTTTCACGTGTCCGGATTACTTTATGCCGGTACCAATATGTTACCTGACAATGCTGCCCTATATCATGAGGTTGGGACTATGCAGTTTCAAGTTGCATTCCTTTTTCGACATAGTACGTGTAATTTCAGTTACTTCACCGAATTGTTGATGATTGTTGTGATTGGCATCGATCGTTGGATCGCCTTAGCTAAACCCATCAAGTATTATCAATATCAACAGGTATAATACATAATTTGGTTATGGTAAAACTTCCAAAAAGTTCATGTGTAGGAATGTACATAACACACAGATCGACTAATCGGTCTTTCGGTACACAGAATCAACGCTTGTACACGCGAGTGATTATCTTCTCGTGGGCGTTCAATTTGGTGTTCGTTATTTTGGCTGGACTTAACGCGTATGAGAAGCGAGGCGACGGTGTCAATATGTGCACCGGATTCACGGCAATGGCTGGAACGGAACTGCTTCTCGTTGCAGTAAGTGACCCTACGAGGTCGGACGGCTTTCGGAAGTTTCCGATAGATATGGTGGGAGGGCGGCCGTTCTCCTTGGTAGTTTGAAGAGATACTGTATCAAAAACGAAGCATGCCATCAGGGTTGGAAAAAAATTTTTTTTTCAAACAAGTTTTTTTTTAAAAAAAAATTTAAAAAAAAAATTTTTTTTAAAAAGTCTGAGATTCGGGGAAATTTTACCAAATTTGCCTAAAAAACGCGCAAAATCGCGAAAAAATGCAACTTTAATTGACAAGTCACTTTTGTGACTTGGTTTGCATCACTTATCAAGGGTGTTTACGTCATTTCGGTACGATCCAACAGTCTGTGCTTGATATGGACCGATGATTGCTGCTCTGTGGTATCGGACACAACAGTTTGTGGCCGAATAAGCAAGATTCACTCATAAACCACACAGAATTGAGAATATAACCTGCAGAAATACTTGTCGGGCAGCTGAATCAGTCGTATATGACCGACCTGATGGGGTATGACATCGAAGTACCATGTAGTCACATGCATACTGTGTCCCATGTACCAAGGGAAGGTATAATAACATCATTTGGGGTATCTTAGGTACCAAATACATGCCCCAAAGGTGATTTTGTGAAGAAAATTTTTCGACCCTTGAGAAAAAATGACAAAAAATAACCCCCAAAAAGGCCATCTTTGGACGTTTTAGAACATTTTGTTCCCCCGAAAATTTAAAAAAAAATTTTTTTTTTAAATTTTTTTTCAAAACCCTTTTTTTTAAAAAAAATTTTTTTTTTTAAATTTTTTTTGCCCAACCCTGCATGCCATACCAGCAAGTAACTGGATTAAAACAGTGATGCAGTTGAAACACAGCTAGCTGGAAAGTTGCCATCATGCGCCCTTTCGCCGGCATAATTCGATTGCACAATTGAAATATGCAAAACGAATGCTATTCTCGAAAATGGCTCACGCGCAAACGAGAATTCGACCCGATGATCCAGTACTAATTTTTTGATACGTTCAGCTATAGATACCATAGCACTAATGACACGCACATTGACACTTGTTTCCAGAATATGTACCACCTTGACTTGCTGCAGTTGTGTTCAGGCACCGATACAGTTACGGTCATAACAACGGATTGTGTTCGCTTAAAGCCCCGGGAAATCCTAGTGCACTGGATGTAAACCGGCCTAAATTGAAAGCTTTTCCGTGTGTGCCAACAACAACCAATGAAAACACACAAAAGAGAATCCACCAGATGTACAGTTACAATATCTACATCCACACATCACAGCACTGCAGTACACAGATCGGTTAGGATATGCTTCCAGTAGACAAAACCGGGCTGATCTGCAAAATTATAGATTTGCATCCAAATGTTTTTAAAAATCTGTTGTTGTGTGTTCAAAAACGCGCATAACCGAGCTAAACGCACATAAGCTGTCACAACTACATATAAGCTGAAAAACATATATTTGCACAACCAAGTTAAAAACATAAACGTGCGCCAACCAAGCTGAAAAACATAAACATGCACAACCAAGCTGAAAAACATAAACATGCACACTGCTCACCGCAATGAGTTGAATATGCGATTGCAATGTCCAGAATATTTTGTCGAGTTTTTTGATGATGGACGCAAAGGGCGCCCCCCACCCCTGGACCGGGGACTGCATAAATGCTCCGAGCCGACCACAGGGGAGGGGTGCACCCTCAGCAGCATTCCACATGGCCGGATGTGCATCCTCGGGTGGCCTGATAGGCGCAGGCGCGATCCTGGAGTACGAAAGGGAATGGTTAGATTTGTGTGCAGTCACCTGCCATTGTGAGTGTCCATTTCAAGTTAAGTGCTTGGCTTAAGGTATGGCGCCTACGGTAACGAAACAAAGTTGAATTCTCAGATATACAGTACACTCACAATGGTAGGTAAGGATTTTTATGCACCCCGCAGGGAATCATGGTCGCAAAAATAGTCCATGTTCGTGGTGCTCGAAAGCATGCGAACCGAACGCCCAATCGCAACCCCGAACGCATACTTGCGACACACCGAGAACATGTCTGATTCCACAACATGTTTCCGTGTGGAATTCCTTCTGTCGACACTTCATACCCAGGTCATTGACACAAGTTTAATACAAGAAAACCGCAGGGAATCATGGTCGCAAAAATAGTCCATGTTCGTGGTGCTCGAAAGCATGCGAACCGAACGCCCAATCGCAACCCCGAACGCATACTTGCGACACACCGAGAACATGTCTGATTCCACAACATGTTTCCGTGTGGAATTCCTTCTGTCCACACTTCATACCCAGGTCATTGACACAAGTTTGATACAAGAAAACCGCAGGGAATCATGGTCGCAAAAATAGTCCATGTTCGTGGTGCTCGAAAGCATGCGAACCGAACGCCCAATCGCAACCCCGAACGCATACTTGCGACACACCGAGAGCATGTCTAATTCCACAACATGTTTCCGTGTGGAATTCCTTCTGTCCACACTTTATACCCGGGTCATTGACACAAGTTTGATACAAGAAAACCGCAGGGAGTTATGGTCGTAAAATTAGTCCATGTTCGTGGTGCTCGAAAGCATGCGAACCGAACGCCCAATCGCAACCCCGAACGCATACTTGCGACACACCGAGAGCATGTCTAATTCCACAACATGTTTCCGTGTGGAATTCCTTCTGTCCACACTTTATACCCGGGTCATTGACACAAGTTTGATACAAGAAAACCGCAGGGAGTTATGGTCGTAAAATTAGTCCATGTTCGTGGTGCTCGAAAGCATGCGAACCGAACGCCCAATCGCAACCCCGAACGCATACTTGCGACACACCGAGAGCATGTCTAATTCCACAACATGTTTCCGTGTGGAATTCCTTCTGTCCACACTTTATACCCAGGTCACTGACACAAGTTTGATACAAGAAAACCGCAGGGAGTTATGGTCGTAAAATTAGTCCATGTTCGTGGTGCTCGAAAGCATGCGAACCGAACGCCCAATCGCAACCCCGAACGCATACTTGCGACACACCGAGAGCATGTCTAATTCCACAACATGTTTCCGTGTGGAATTCCTTCTGTCCACACTTTATACCCGGGTCATTGACACAAGTTTGATACAAGAAAACCGCAGGGAGTTATGGTCGTAAAATTTGTCCATGTTCGTGGTGCTCGAAAGCATGCGAACCGAACGCCCAATCGCAACCCCGAACGCATACTTGCGACACACCGAGAGCATGTCTAATTCCACAACATGTTTCCGTGTGGAATTCCTTCTGTCCACACTTTATACCCAGGTCACTGACACAAGTTTGATACAAGAAAACCGCAGGGAGTTATGGTCGTAAAATTAGTCCATGTTCGTGGTGCTCGAAAGCATGCGAACCGAACGCCCAATCGCAACCCCGAACGCATACTTGCGACACACCGAGAGCATGTCTAATTCCACAACATGTTTCCGTGTGGAATTCCTTCTGTCCACACTTTATACCCAGGTCACTGACACAAGTTTGATACAAGAAAACCGCAGGGAGTTATGGTCGTAAAATTAGTCCATGTTCGTGGTGCTCGAAAGCATGCGAACCGAACGCCCAATCGCAACCCCGAACGCATACTTGCGACACACCGAGAGCATGTCTAATTCCACAACATGTTTCCGTGTGGAATTCCTTCTGTCCACACTTTATACCCGGGTCATTGACACAAGCTTGATACAAGAAAACCGCAGGGAGTTATGGTCGTAAAATTAGTCCATGTTCGTGGTGCTCGAAAGCATGCGAACCGAACGCCCAATCGCAACCCCGAACGCATACTTGCGACACACCGAGAGCATGTCTAATTCCACAACATGTTTCCGTGTGGAATTGCTTCTGTCCACACTTTATACCCGGGTGATTGACACAAGTTTGATACAAGAAAACCGCAGGGAGTTATGGTCGTAAAATTAGTCCATGTTCGTGGTGCTCGAAAGCATGCGAACCGAACGCCCAATCGCAACCCCGAACGCATACTTGCGACACACCGAGAGCATGTCTAATTCCACAACATGTTTCCATGTGGAATTCCTTCTGTCCACACTTTATACCCAGGTCACTGACACAAGTTTGATACAAGAAAACCGCAGGGAGTTATGGTCGTAAAATTAGTCCATGTTCGTGGTGCTCGAAAGCATGCGAACCGAACGCCCAATCGCAACCCCGAACGCATACTTGCGACACACCGAGAGCATGTCTAATTCCACAGCATGTTTCCATGTGGAATTCCTTCTGTCCACACTTTATGGTCATTGACACAAGTTTGATACAAGAAAACCGCAGGGAGTTATGGTCGTAAAATTAGTCCATGTTCGTGGTGCTCGAAAGCATGCGAACCGAACGCCCAATCGCAACCCCGAACGCATACTTGCGACACACCTAGAGCATGTCTAATTCCACAACATGTTTCCGTGTGGAATTCCTTCTGTCCACACTTTATACCCGGGTCATTGACACAAGTTTGATACAAGAAAACCACAGGGAGTTATGGTCGTAAAATTAGTCCATGTTCGTGGTGCTCGAAAGCATGCGAACCGAACGCCCAATCGCAACCCCGAACGCATACTTGCGACACACCGAGAGCATGTCTAATTCCACAACATGTTTCCATGTGGAATTCCTTCTGTCCACTTTATACCCAGGTCATTGACACAAGTTTGATACAAGAAAACCGCAGTAAGTTATGGTCGTAAAATTAGTCCATGTTCGTGGTAGTTGAAAGCATGCGAACCGAACGCCCAATCGCAACCCCGAACGCATACTTGCGACACACCGAGAGCATGTCTAATTCCACAACATGTTTCCATGTGGAATTCCTTCTGTCCACACTTTATGGTCATTGACACAAGTTTGATACAAGAAAACCGCAGGGAGTTATGGTCGTAAAATTAGTCCATGTTCGTGGTGCTTGAAAGCATGCGAACCGAACGCCCAATCGCAACCCCGAACGCATACTTGCGACACACCGAGAGCATGTCTAATTCCACAACATGTTTCCATGTGGAATTCCTTCTGTCCACACTTTATACCCAGGTCATTGACACAAGTTTGATACAAGAAAACCGCAGGGAGTTATGGTCGTAAAATTAGTCCATGTTCGTGGTGCTTGAAAGCATGCGAACCGAACGCCCAATCGCAACCCCGAACGCATACTTGCGACACACCGAGAGCATGTCTAATTCCACAACATGTTTCCATGTGGAATTCCTTCTGTCCAACCACACCACACTTTATACTCCGGTTCCAGCATTGTATTCCAGTTTCGGTATAATTGGTATGTGCATATGTTGCGGACAAAAGTGTTATCAAATAAAATGGTGACATACCTGCTGCCTGAGTGGGGGGCGGGGTGTGTTTTTATATACCTATAGCTACATATCTCCTCCCTTTGAAACATCATCTGCGGGCAACCCAACGCTGACCCTTTTTGGTGATCACATCGTGTGACGCAGTGGGCGCACTGAAGGGCTGAAATAAATTGAATGGTTATGGTAATTCGATTATTACGTCTTTCATTAATCATGTTATGGCTCATGCTGTTCAAAAAATACGTGGATATCGATATTTTTTGTGGGACTTTGAACGCTTCAGGCCTTTTGTGTGAAACATTTTACTCAATTAGAGCCCCCCGGGGCTCTATTCGGAAAAAACATATTGCGGGTATTGACATTTCTGGACCACGCATCGGAGGGTTGCAGTTTGTGCGAGCTGCATGAGGAAAACTAAGGTAGCTTTCGGAAGAATATATTATTAAAAAAACCAAATCATGACCAACCAAACATATCACTCTCAACCGGCAGGCAACATTCAGATGCAAGTAAATTAATTGCCTTGTTTAGTCAGGATTCACATCCAATTCTGATTATGTTGCTCAATTATTTGTTGCGGACCGCACAGTTTTGTCCTTGTGGATTTTAAAAATTTTCATCACCTGAAAACGCCGCGGCGCCGCGCGCATGCGTGAAGTTTGGGGAAAGGGCAAGGGCAAACAGAGGGGGAATGAAACATCACAGAACAAGACAGAGAACAAGCAAACATTCCGGCCGGAATATGAGGCGAACAGCATGAACAACAGATGAACCATGATCATGGTGGAATGAAGGGAAATAGAGCTGCGACGACACAAAAGGGAAACAAGAAGGAAAGACACATGGACAGGCGGAGGGCGCAGCGCAGCAGCAAGGCAACAATTTGTGAGAACATGGTGGAAATAAATGAAGGGCGAAGAAAGAGGTCAGACAAAACACGCAATGAAACCACCCACCGAGCTGACACAACAAGGATTAAGCGCTTAAAGAAACCGAACGTCACAGTCTCATACATGAACAGGTATAGACTGGGCCATCTTGTTTCCAAGAGCAGAAAGAATGATCCAGCAATGGGGAGCTGAGAGCGTGACAACACAGTATGTGAAATGTGTTTGGAATGGGTTTTGCTGTGCCCGTTTGAGTCGAGGAACAAAAGTGACCAACTTCTGCGACAAAGAGTAGATTTGCTTTCAAGCCCATCGACCGCACCAGGACACAATGGATTCCAAATATAAGTCTCAGTTTTGCACGACTGTCAAGAGTTGTGTTCTCTCAGACAAACTGTTTGATGTGTAGTGCTGTCGCGTTTTAGAGACGCATCACCACCAGATACAAAGCACTGGTCGCCCCACCCTTGGTCAACGTTTTTTTGACAAAAAATAACCAGCCTTGTGTGCTGCCTGCCCGCTGGTCTGTGTGTGCACAACGAATAAACCGTTCTTTGCTGACCAAACGCGATGTTGTGACGTTTTTTGTTTGCAACAATTTGGGGACGGGGGCGATCCAGATAATTAGTTTGGTTTGGGTTCTTTTGCTCATCATCATGAATTGTGTGATAATTGTTTGGACGTCAACACGCCCGGAGCAAAATGGCATTGGCAAAATGGGTGTGGTCTCGCCAGGCACTTCAAACGCAATGTGCCTTGTTTGAAATATGTGTGTGCACGCTCCCTGGCGCTGATTTTGACAATGCTGTCGCTGTTGTGGAATCTCACACGTATAGTCCAGCCACGTGCTCATGAGACGACTCTGTTCAAAGCTTACTTGGCCAGATTAAAAAATGCGCCGGGTTAAAAATTACACGGGTTTTCGCAAACAAAAGAAAGAGATCGGGCCGAGAGAGATGATGACAAGTTCCAGCTGGCTGACCTCAATTAGTTGCGTGCTTACGCGAACAGCAAGATCGTTCAACATACAAATGTTTTGGGAGTCAAAAGGGAATTTATGCACCGAGATGGAGAGCGTGTTTTTAAAAAATACATGAATTTTTCTTTCTTTCATTTCCGAAATACGTGGAACCGGAACATTATTGGATCCGTTCAAGTCAACTTCAAAATAACTCGTCTCATGAGTTCGTGGCTGGACTATACATCGTGCAGTATACTGTCTGCAAGCTGGTTAAAACACAGTCAAGTCATAAACAACACAATGTCATCGGCATGCAAATTGGCATGGCTATCACAGCAGGAACACTAATTGAATATGAGATAATTGGCATGATATCCACAGTTGAATGAAACCATCAAGGGTGGCTGCGCCCCGAAACAGGATGATGACAACTTCCAGCTGGCTGACCTCAATTTGTTGCTTGTTTTCGCGAACAGTAGCGTTGTTCAATGCACATACGTTTTGGGAACAAAAGGGAATTTACGCACCGAGGTGTGGAGCGTATACGACTGATCAAACACGCATCGCGCAACCGCCCCCGGTGGCGGGTGGCGCTTTTGAGAATTTGGGCCAATGTATACCTCTGCCATGACATTAGACAACGTTGCCGATGTGCGTGTTTGGCCAACTATAAATACGAGGCGATGTTTCAACAGACGAAGTGCTACATTGGTTCCACAATGACTATGTAAGAATCCATTCAAAAATTGTCCTGACTGGAACAGCACGTCTCGCTGCAGATCACAGGCGTTCTATTTATAATTTTTCCAAAACATTTCTGTGGATATCACAGTCAAGCGGCGTGAACTCAGTGAGCGTGATATCGGCAGAAATGCTTTTGGAAAAAATATAGATAGCGCGCTTGTGATCTGCAGCGAGACGCGCTTTACCATTCAGGAAAAGTTTTGGGTGGATTCTTATAATACAAGTCATTATCTGCAGCTGAGTTTGTCGCTCGCCGTGCTGATTCTGTTCGTGTACGGCATGGCAATGCGCGCCGCCCGACACGAATCCGATGCCGTTGGTGCCAGTGCGCAGACGATCGAAGCGAGTCGTCAGGTTATGCTTAGGCTTACCTAGGTTTAGGCTTAGGCTCAGGCCCATCACCGGCCAATGTATGCCAGCCACACGAAAGTGTGTTATTATTGTTGTTTGTCTTGTGCGAGTAAATTATAAAACACCAGCTTGCAGTTGTTCAAATCGATGAAAGTGGTAGTGGCCGTTCTCATGGTTGCATTCGTGGTCACACCATTATTGGCTGCAGCGGTCGGTGGTCTTATTCTGTCTTTGTGAGTTTTGTTCCCGGAAAGTATATCAGGACGAACCATGAACATGAGTCTGAAAATTTACGGTTCTTCTGACTCGTCCTGTTGTGCGCAATGAACGCGCATGTGGGAAAGGTCAGTTGAGCAGCCCAGTTAGTGTAAGAAATTTCTGCACAGAATATTGACGTTAGGAAGTTGTAAAATTGAACATGTTTGTATGATTTTAGTTTTAATAGCTATACAGTATGTGAAACGCAAGAGTTCGCTCATGAGTAGTTTTCAGGGCTTCGTGTGGCCCAAACACCTTGATACGTTCAATTCGATCATGAGTTGGTTGATGACCATCAACCTCGGCAGCAATGCCTTCATCTACTATTGGCGCAGTACGCAGTTCAGAAAAGTGTTTCGGTGAGCTATAATAATCCATACAGCACGACAGTGGCGTATCCAGCGTGCGGCCAAGAGAGGGGGTAAAAGCAAAAACTCATTTTTAGTGGCGTATCCAGCGTGCGGCCAAGAGAGGGGGTAAAAGCAAAAACTCATTTTTATCTGGCGCTTGTACCAATTTCGAAAAGTCGTTTTTATCCAGAGTGCTTGAGAATATTGCGCACTTTTTGCCCCAATATTGCACAAAATATGACAATTTTGACGCGGAGCGCGCAAAATTTTGGCACTTTTTACGCGCGCGCGAAAGCCGATTTCACTGAAAATGGGTGTATGCGACGCGCGAAGCGCGCGACTTTTGGACTCTTAAATTGCGTGAGAGTGTAGCCCCGTGGATCCTCGCCAACGGAGCACGATTCTCATCAATAGGAACTGTCGGTTGCAATTTTGTTATTGCTGCTTTTTCAACGCCGTCGGTGAGCGCGACGGTTCAGTCCCGCCGATTCAGGCCCTCCTGTAGCCTAAGCCTATAAATGGGTCAAATATGCTGGGCCTGAATCGGCCGGGCATGAAAAACTGGGCCTGAAAAGGTCGGGCCTGAACTTCCGGGCCTGAAAAGTTGCGGGGAATATCGGAGAGCCGTTTTGCAGAGCACTTCTACATCTGCCCCAGCAAGCGACGGTCACGCCGGTCAAGAGCATGAAAACCAAGCACATGATGAAAAGCGCACGCCGAAAGCCGGCAGGGGGTCAAGAGTGATGTGTGATAGAGGGTTTATGAGTTCTAGGGTTTCATTCGTAGTGTGGACGGATCAATTTTCCGTTTCAGCAAGCCTATCAGATTTTTTAAGCGTGTTTCTCTCAATCTGGTGTTTTTGTAACGTCTAGTGTGCATACCGGTTAATCCCAACGTTGTTGTTGTTTGTGTCTTTTTATCTGAGCTGAAACAGAGGCTCGCTGTGTTTAAATAGTCCAACCACGAGCTCATGAGACGACTTTTTTTAAAGCTTGCTTGGCCAAATTCAAAAATGCTCCGGTTCGTGTTTCGAAAACAAAAGAAAAAGTTTGGGCCGAGAGAGATGATGACAACTTCCAGCTGGCTGACCTCAATTTTTTGCGTGCTTACGCGAACAGCAACGTTGTTCAACACACAAATGCTTTGGGACGGGAGTCAAAAAGGAATTTCCGCACCGAGGTGTAGAGCGTGTTTTTACCAAATACGTGCGTTTCTCATTCTTTCTTTTTCGAAATACGTGGAACCGGAACATTATTGGATCTGCACAAGTCAACTTCAAAAACAAGCCGTCTCATGAGCTCGTGGTTGGACTATACCCAAACGTATAAGACACCCTGTACCAAAAATAACACGTTGTTTTGGCGTGTGACAGCTTCGCAATTGTTTTTCCTATCAACTTTGCTGATTTCAAAGTCGATCTTTTGTTTGACAAAGTGTGCAAGCGCCGATAATGGAGCGGTTTTCAAACAGTTTGTGACGAAAACAGCTAAGTAATAATTTTACAATAACCTTTATTGTGCGGTACCTGTATAATCTGTCTTTGTTTGTTTGTGTCGCTGGTTGCAAAAAAAACGAACACTGAAATTGGTCAAATGATTCGCAAAACAATCAAGCGTACATTTTGGCTTGCGAATAGGATTTCAAGCGTACATTTTAGGCTGCCTTCACAATGCATGCGCGTTTGCGCGTTTTTGACGCGCAAACGCGCAAAAATACGATTAGGATTGGTTCTAATTTTGCGTGCGCGTTTGGCCTGCCCGACCTGCCCGAAGCAAAAAAAAACATAATTATTTCAACAAATTATGTTTTGAAAACGGTCTGGCGAACTGTTACTATCATTTTACGTTAGTTATTTTATCGCTCAGCCATTGTTTATGTTTCATTTCAAAAATCACTCTTTCACAGCAAACAACATGCCTAAATTTGTTTAAGTATGGGTGCAGCATGTGTTATGACATTCATTACGCATGTACCTTCACATACCTTCATACATAAGGGGCCCATAAATAAACAAGCAATGCTGTTTGTACACTTGCAGGTCCCCTACGTTCCGACTCTGGATTCCCAATGGGTCCACACTCCACATCAGATCAGGCCATTTCCGAATAAGGCACCGGCTCAGTATAGCTTGCCCAACCTTTTTGGTTTTTACACTACTGCACTACTTTTGCCCAATACAAAGTTCTGAAAGTTCCCTGACATGAAAATGCAAAAAACAGCTATTCCGAATTTCACACGCCATTCTAATCTGATGCGCAAACGCGCATGCCCATGGTGAACACAGATGCGCATTGCGCATTTGCGCGTTTGCGCGTGCGCGTTTGCGCATCGAATTTGCATTGTGAACACGAATGCGCGTCAAAAAATGTGACGCGCAAACGCGCAAATGCGCATGCATTGTGAAGGAAGCCTTAGCTTGCGGAATAGGATTTCAGGCGTACATTTTAGCTTGCGAATGGGATTTCAAGCGTACATTTTAGCTTGCGAATGGGATTTCAAGCGTACATTTTAGCTTGCGAATGGGATTTCAAGCGTACATTTTAGCTTGCGAATGGGATTTCAAGCGTACATTTTAGCTTGCGAATGGGATTTCAAGCGTACATTTTAGCTTGCGAATGGGATTTCAAGCGTACATTTTAGCTTGCGAATGGGATTTCAAGCGTACATTTTAGCTTGCGAATGGGATTTCAAGCGTACATTTTAGCTTGCGAATGGGATTTCAAGCGTACATTTTAGCTTGCGAATGGGATTTCAAGCGTACATTTTAGCTTGCGAATGGGATTTCAAGCGTACATTTTAGCTTGCGAATGGGATTTCAAGCGTACATTTTAGCTTGCGAATGGGATTTCAAGCGTACATTTTAGCTTGCGAATGGGATTTCAAGCGTACATTTTAGCTTGCGAATGGGATTTCAAGCGTACATTTTAGCTTGCGAATGGGATTTCAAGCGTACATTTTAGCTTGCGAATGGGATTTCAAGCGTACATTTTAGCTTGCGAATGGGATTTCAAGCGTACATTTTAGCTTGCGAATGGGATTTCAAGCGTACATTTTAGCTTGCGAATGGGATTTCAAGCGTAAATTTTAGCTTGCGAATGGGATTTCAAGCGTACATTTTAGCTTGCGAATGGGATTTCAAGCGTACATTTTAGCTTGCGAATGGGATTTCAAGCGTACATTTTAGCTTGCGAATGGAATTTCAAGCGTACATTTTAGCTTGCGAATGGGATTTCAAGCGTACATTTTAGCTTGCGAATGGGATTTCAAGCGTACATTTTAGCTTGCGAATGGGATTTCAAGCGTACATTTTAGCTTGCGAATGGGATTTCAAGCGTACATTTTAGCTTGCGAATGGGATTTCAAGCGTACATTTTAGCTTGCGAATGGGATTTCAAGCGTACATTTTAGCTTGCGAATGGGATTTCAAGCGTACATTTTAGCTTGCGAATGGGATTTCAAGCGTACATTTTAGCTTGCGAATGGGATTTCAAGCGTACATTTTAGCTTGCGAATGGGATTTCAAGCGTACATTTTAGCTTGCGAATGGGATTTCAAGCGTACATTTTAGCTTGCGAATGGGATTTCAAGCGTACATTTTAGCTTGCGAATGGGATTTCAAGCGTACATTTTAGCTTGCGAATGGGATTTCAAGCGTACATTTTAGCTTGCGAATGGGATTTCAAGCGTACATTTTAGCTTGCGAATGGGATTCCAAGCGTACATTTTAGCTTGCGAATGGGATTTCAAGCGTACATTTCAGCTTGCGAATGGGATTTCAAGCGTACATTTTAGCTTGCGAATGGAATTTCAAGCGTACATTTTAGCTTGCGAATGGGATTTCAAGCGTACATTTTAGCTTGCGAATGGGATTTCAAGCGTACATTTTAGCTTGCGAATGGGATTTCAAGCGTACATTTTAGCTTGCGAATGGGATTTCAAGCGTACATTTTAGCTTGCGAATGGGATTTCAAGCGTACATTTTAGCTTGCGAATGGGATTTCAAGCGTACATTTTAGCTTGCGAATGGGCTTTCAAGCGTACATTTTAGCTTGCGAATGAGATTTCAAGCGTACATTTTAGCTTGCGAATGGGATATCAAGCGTACATTTTAGCTTGCGAATGGGATTTCAAGCGTACATTTTAGCTTGCGAATGGGATTTCAAGCGTACATTTTAGCTTGCGAATGGGATTTCAAGCGTACATTTTAGCTTGCGAATGGAATTTCAAGCGTACATTTTAGCTTGCGAATGGGATTTCAAGCGTACATTTTAGCTTGCGAATGGGATTTCAAGCGTACATTTTAGCTTGCGAATGGGATTTCAAGCGTACATTTTAGCTTGCGAATGGGATTTCAAGCGTACATTTTAGCTTGCGAATGGGATTTCAAGCGTACATTTTAGCTTGCGAATGGGATTTCAAGCGTACATTTTAGCTTGCGAATGGGATTTCAAGCGTACATTTTAGCTTGCGAACGGGATTTCAAGCGTACATTTTAGCTTGCGAATGGGATTTCAAGCGTACATTTTAGCTTGCGAATGGGATTTCAAGCGTACATTTTAGCTTGCGAATGGGATTTCAAGCGTACATTTTAGCTTGCGAATGAGATTTCAAGCGTACATTTTAGCTTGCGAATGGGATATCAAGCGTACATTTTAGCTTGCGAATGAGATTTCAAGCGTACATTTTTTCTTGCGAATGGGATTTCAAGCGTACATTTTAGCTTGCGAATGGGATTTCAAGCGTACATTTTAGCTTGCGAATGAGATTTCAAGCGTACATTTTAGCTTGCGAATGGGATATCAAGCGTACATTTTAGCTTGCGAATGGGATTTCAAGCGTACATTTTAGCTTGCGAATGGGATTTCAAGCGTACATTTTAGCTTGCGAATGGGATTTCAAGCGTACATTTTAGCTTGCGAATGGAATTTCAAGCGTACATTTTAGCTTGCGAATGGGATTTCAAGCGTACATTTTAGCTTGCGAATGGGATTTCAAGCGTACATTTTAGCTTGCGAATGGGATTTCAAGCGTACATTTTAGCTTGCGAATGGGATTTCAAGCGTACATTTTAGCTTGCGAATGGGATTTCAAGCGTACATTTTAGCTTGCGAATGGGATTTCAAGCGTACATTTTAGCTTGCGAATGGGATTTCAAGCGTACATTTTAGCTTGTGGAGCGTATACGACCGATCAAACACGCATCGCGCAACCGCCCCCGGTGGCGGGTGGCGCTTTTGAGAATTTGGGCCAATGTATACCTCTGCCATGACATTAGACGACGTTGCCGATGTGCGTGTTTGGCCAACTATAAATACGAGGCGATGTTTCAACAGACGAAGTGCTACATTGGTCCCACAATGACTATGTAAGAATCCATTCGAAAATTTTCCTGACTGGAAAACCACGTCTCGCTGCAGATCACAGGCGTTCTATTTATAATTTTTCCAAAACATTTCTGCGGATATCACAGGCAAGCTGCGTGAACTCAGTGAGCGTGATATCGGCAGAGAAAAAATGACAAAAAATAACCCTTGAGAAAATGACAAAAAACGACCCCCAAAAAGGCCATTTTTGAACGTTTTAGAACATTTTGTTCCCCCGAAAAAATTAAACAAAAAAATTTTTTTAAATTTTTTGAAAAACCACTTTTTAAAAAAATCCTTTTTAAAAAAGAAATGTTTTTTGCCCAGCCCTGCTTTTTACCATAACCTTTATTGTGCGGTGTCTGTAAAATCTGTCTCCGTTTGTTTGTTTCGATGGTGGCAAGAAAAACGAATGGAAATTGATCAAATGATTCACAGAACAATATTAAAAAACAAAAGTAACAGTTTTGCAGAAAAAAGCGAAATGACATTGTATGGTATGGTATAACGATGTTCGTCGTTTCTGTAGTCGCTCGTTGATGTGGATGGGAACGATCACAACGAACGTTAGCGGCGACCACCATTTTTGTAATTTCTAGAAACGTAGGAAGTGCCGAGCTGTTTTAAACACAAATTTTCTGAAAATTTTTTAGCGCACGTTCGAAATCTTTTGCCTTGTGCCGATGACTAGGGGCGTAGCATAGCCATCAAATATTCGACTTCTATAACAAAAAAGACATTTTTATTCAATGTATACAAAAGAACAACGAGTCATAGGTTGGACTTGGACTTACACACTGGGCAGACTGTTTTTCTCATACAGGGTGAGTAACGGTTGTTGTAATCATTCATCAGGCGTTTTGGGTTCTTTATAAACGAGCTGGTTGCGGTCAGCTTACATTGACTTTTGTATCGACATATTGTTGTGCAGCCACGAACTCATGAGACGCCATATTTTGAAGTTGACTTGTGCGGATCCAATAATGTTCCGGTTCCACGTATTTCGGAAATGAAAGAAAGAGAAACGCATGTATTTTCTAAAAACACGCTCTGCACCTTGGTACGTAAATTCCCTTTTGACTCCCAAAACATTTGTGTGTTGAACGACGTTGCTGTTCGCGTAAGCACGCAACAAATTGAGGTCAGCCAGCTGGAACTTGTCATCATCTCTCTCGGCCCAAATTCTCCTTCTTTTGTTTGCAAAAACACGTGTAACCGGCGCATTTTTGAATTTGGCCAAACAAACTTTAAAAAGAGTCGTCTCATGAGCTGGTGGTTGGACTCACAAACGGCCATTGCTGAAAACAGTCAGTTGTTGTTCTGCGTCATAGTTCAAAGCGACATATACAGTAGTCGAGGGGGCTGGCTCAAATCTATTCGCGAAATGGCCAACTATAAAACACTTTCAATTCTGTTCAATTCAGTTCTGTCTATAATTTCCCTGCAATATTCAGCACCTGCAAAACGTAACCCCTAAATCGTATCTGCCAAAGATGATTTCAATTTTGACGCTGATTTTGATTTTACCACTGACAACAATTTTGGCCGCACGTAAGATCGCGATCATAATTATTTTAATTTTAGCGTTGTTATTATGATTATCGTCTGAAAGATCATCCTTTTTGGGGAACAAATATTTCAACAGATTCGCACCTTCATGGCATGAATTTTTGTACACACCGCTGCTCTTATGGACGTGGTTTCTGGTCACTGTGTTGAAAGGGATCTTTTCGACCGCTTTATCACACAAATGTTCTTACTCCCAACGTTTCGTGATCGACTGAAGACACTTTTTTGAAAGCTCCATTTCGGCGCATGAATTGTGTTGTTGGGTTTCGACAAACTAGATAGCAAAATAAATCCAAAAACGCATATTTCAGCATCGATTCACACGTTCTTCTCAACCGAATGCGCCGAGGACCACTGTTTCGCGCAACGTTTGGTGTTTCCGAATGACAAACCGTACACCCTGATCGATTACTCACACGTGCCTCTGCCACAACCAGAGGGTGTGGGATGTGTGCCCAGAGTTGGCTTTGTTGGCATCGTGCCAGTTCGGCACGACACCAAATTAATCTACGTGACCAACGATGGTATACTTTACCCTTTTTACCCTTTTTCCAAACTCTCTGTTAACCTCAGATCTACTTATTTATTCTCTTTGTTAAATTGGCACCGAATTCACCATGAAGAATAATGCAGACGGTCAGACTGTATATACCATAACCTCGAAATTTTGGCTCAAAAACTTCAATTAATATTCATCAGGAAACGTCAGCATGTTGGCCTTGAACGCCCCGCAACTTGCTTGGGAGTACAATCTGTTGAATAACATTGGGTCGCTATTATCACTTCCAGAAGAAGATATCGGCTTTAATGGAGGTTTGAGCCATTATTTCTTTTCGTTTCGGATCAAACAGCGCTATAAAAGACAGCGTTCAGCAATATAATTTGGAGGAAGTGCACAAATCCTAACCCAACTTTAAATCCAGTCAAACTTAACGTTCAAAGTGTTTTCACAAAACAAACAACAAGGCTCTGCTTTGTCCGCACCGGCATGTTTCCCTAGATATGGATTATCGTAATTGTCATATTGTTCTAAGGCACACTCGGCTATCTACCCGACCACGATGTTGTATATCTGTGTGGCTGCACCAATGGGATTCTCGCGTCGCACGACAAATGTGTGTTTACGTTTAGGTTTTATCCAAGGTGGCACAACGCCGATGTCTAGGTTTATCCAATGTACATATAGCACAATGTTTATTTTTATACTTATTCTACTGTATGTTTGTATTTAACAAGGTAGCACAAGGTTTGTGTTTAACTTATCCAGGCAAGCAAAATGTTCATGTTTATTTTTGTCCAGGTAGCACAATGTTTATATTTATGTTTAATGGGACACGACAGCGCAATGTTCATGTTTATCCAGGTACATATCACCGTATGTGGTAATGGTCAATCGGGCAGCTCCATGTTGATGTTTATGTTTATCCAGTTAGTACAATGTTTACTCCAGGTGTCAGAAACTACCCCTGCTGGTTTATCGATGTCAGTGAGGATAAACCGCGTTGGATTAACCGCGCCGCGCCGAGGCCACCTCATCCAGAGCAATGCTGGGCTGAAATGAAGTCGGCCGTGAGGAATGTTAGTTTTTTTGAAAGCTTTATTACTGGTGCAGCCCAGCAATGATCTGCTGGTGGGGCAAATTTACTAAGTGGCGTTCGCACTGACGAGCCCTGGCGCTTCGGCCTGTCTGGGAAAGCAGGGCGAAACAGACCAACATTACTGCACACAATACATTTTTGGTAACTACGATGCGTTGTTCCCACGTTAAAACTACGAGCAAACTGTAAGATCATGGGAAACACAGCTCCTTTTGTTGCGTAAACCCACACGGTTACAGCAAAGCTGGGTACATCAGGGTTGGACAAAAAACGTTTTTTTAATCGTTTTTTTAAAACGTTTCTTTAAAACGCCCAGATGACCAGAATATGCCCCCAAAAAAATTGGAAAACGTGGTTAAATGAAGTAATTCTATGTGTTCTGAGGCAAAATAAACGGGTTTCAACCCTTTTCTAGCGAGTTGTTAAAATCCCATACCAGACCCGCATCATGGGACCAACTTTGGCCGGGGTCATCATTGATAGTCAAACTCCGTATATCGACGTATCTCGACAAAGTAAAAATTGGTCGAAAATTTTTTGAAAAAAATGGGACAAAAAATTGATTTTACTTGATAATCAGCGTACTTTCCCTGAAACATCAGGGAAAATCAAGGAAATTCAGGATTTAAAAAAACGAAAAACGACCCAGGCGTTTTTTAAAAAAAACGTTGTTTTTTTAAGAAAAAACGCCGTCGTTTTTTTTGTCCAACCCTGAGGTACTTACATAATGCACGTTGATGACATCCTGGATCGGGACATTGGCTTTGACTTTGACCTGGTGGGCAATAATTTTGCTCGTCTCCCACCTCATCTGTGAAACAGCAGCCAGCCACTTGCGCACTGGCTGTATAGCACGATACGTGTGTGAAGCACAACGTTGTGGACAATTTGTGGACGCGCAATACCACTGGCTGACAATTCACAAATATGGGTGCATTTACATAAAATATTTTGGTGTAAACCCATAAGTCAAACCCTACGAGCCAACCTCTAACCGGTTGCCAGCAGCAGCACACATAACATTGGTATAGACCGACGGTCAAATAAGAACCTTTTTTTTTGAAAATGTTCAGCTTTTATTTGCAGACCAATTTTCAGGGCAAAATATATTTCACCGGTGGAATGGGCTGCGAAGTAGCTGGTACTGAAGACATATTGGTCCGGTTCATCGAGTTTGACTTTGAAACATTCACTTGGTCAGTTTTTCCCGACATGCCGGTACCACTACTTGGTCATTCGGCTACGATCTTTCAGAATGAACTTGTGGTGAGTTTGTGGTCTCGTGGTGCTGTTCAGCCAGAAACTGTCCTTGTCAATCAGTTCTTTTGTACAACACGGATGTGTCAAAGTGACTCACACGCACAAAATGACGTGGCAATGCATCGCGCATTATGAGCTTCGGCAAATTCCTTTATTTTTAGTCTTTAGCTAAGTCCGCGAGAGCGTCAATCACGCTTCGTTTTGCCTAAGTACCGCGTCTAGACAGAACAAATGTGCATCCTACCTACACTATGCCAAAATATGTTTTAATTTATAATTCAACAAAAAGATAGTCCATTAAATATACGTATATTCACAAACCAATAACATATTTCGGCTCAGGTGTGTTTCGGTTTCAATAGTTGGATACCGGAAGAATCCTACCACGGCACGAGAGCCTGCCACGCGTTCAGTTTCGACAGCCATCAGTGGAAACCATTCCCATCGGTCAACGTCGCTGATAAGCCAATGATCGGAACGCACATGTTCAATATTGATGATGAAAAACTGGTAATTATTGGAGGCGCTACTTTCGAAAGCGGTGTGATGAACCGTACACGTACACCGAACAGGCAGGTGTTTGTCTATACCACCGAAACGGGATGGCAGAAACAGGGATTCGCGAATTTCGTCTCCTTCGCAGCACTTATCAATTGATTACTCCTCGATGTGTTGTTGTTGTTGAACGTGAAGCAAAAATGATTTTTTTTTTGTAATTTTGAATTATTAGAGCAAATTGATCAAAAAATCAAGTTGTCTTCTCTAATGCACCTTCGCCATCTTATTGCTAGAGCAGTAGTTTGTGTTTTGTTCAACTACTTATCATGATTATCTTGTTATCAAACTTCATACGTGGAATCAAAAAAAACACTAAAATCCCGTCAACTTCAGGTAAAATTAGCCATTTATATTGTTTAAACATTGCTGCACAAATGCGGTATAAACACATGGTACCGCAATAAACGTCACATGAACAGGGTTGGATTAAAAAAATTTTATTATCGAACTTTTTTTAACTTTTTTGAATTTAAAAAAAATTTTTAAGATTTACTTTTTTATTCCGGACCACAAAAATTTCGGTTCTCAGCGTGAAAAATTGTCGAAAATTTTTGAGTAGATTTGATTGCACTTGAGAATATAGGAATAGTTGACACCGACCAGTTGTGTTCACAAACGGGCAGTAGCGAGGTTACGATGCGAAATACAAGCGCCACAGGCGATTTTTTGAGAAAAAAACAAGCAAACATGCATAAAAACATGCGTTTTCACCACAAAAAGGGGAAAATAATAAAAAAAGTTGTGAAATAATAAAAAAAAGTGAACTTACTTTTCTAGTTTTTTAAAACCGAAAAAGTGGCGAACTTTTTTTAACAAAATTTTTTTTAAATAAATTTTTACCTTTTTTTAACCCAGCCCTGAACATGAGGGCCAGTAACGTCTTTTAGGCGTTTTTGTGGCATCTATATTTTGGTCACGACTTTTCACCTGTAGTTAAGCAGTGTTGCCACAGAATGACACGTTCTTGCACACAACGTGTTCTAATTGCTTTGCCCCAGGCGTAAAACAATACGCACCATCGCTACGTGCCACTGCGACGACAAAAAGTACACATTGTTCAGGACACATGTATTCCTGCGAAACCGAAATGCTGGTGATCATGGTTTAAGCATGTGGCAAAAGCAGCACACGCGAAGTTGAAGCTGCGCTTGCTGGGGAATACTTGCGAGCGTGTCGTTTCGCTGTATTTGAACAGCAGCAGCAGAGGAAAGATTTGCAGTTCTTTGTGCCGATGGCTGTGTGCACAGCGACCAGCTGGTATGGCACTGAACTCCCACATTAACAAATGCCAGTCAACAGGCGGCACCACTGTACCATTGCTAAGCTGTTCTTTTGAGCTCAACGCAATACAAGAAATCTAGAACTGCCAAAGGCATCAAGATGCTGAACAGTTTTCCGTTTACAAAACAAATATGCTCAATCATTGCAATAATGATATTGAAGTCAGAATCGAGTATCTAGCATTTCCTGACACCGACAACTGAGTAAATATTTTTATGATTTTTAGCACAAGTTAATTTCTTTTGACGCATTGTTCATGGAACGGTTTAAATACAGCTTAGCTTCGATCAAAAAGTTAGTTGGTTTGTACCATTAGACTTTACAAAAGTCAGGACTTTAAATAGCACCTGCAAATCAATCATCGTAATGATGACCATGCCTTCCATCCCGGTTACTGTAAGCATTTTTGTGATACTGCTTGAATCGACGCAAGCTGCATGCCTCGGTCCATGTATGAATAATCTATGCCCTGCCGGTTACACCTGCACGGGAGGACAGTGTTGTAAGTACCCTTAATCAATCTATATTGTCTCTGAAACTCCAACCCAACAGTGCAAACGTTCTTGCAGGCCCAGACAAGAAGAAGAGAGAGATGGAACAACGCAGTTAGTGGTCAAATAGATCTGAGATTGTGTGATTGACATTACTCATTGAAGAACTCTTACAGATACGTGCCTCGGTCCATGTATGAATAATCTATGCCCTGCCGGTTACACCTGCACGGGAGGACAGTGTTGTAAGTACCCTTAATCAATCTATATTGTCTCTGAAACTCCAACCCAACAGTACAAACGTTCTTGCAGGCCCAGACAAGAAGAAGAGAGAGATGGAACAACGCAGTTAGTGGTCAAATAGATCTGAGATTGTGTGATTGACATTACTCATTGAAGAACTCTTACAGATACGTGCCTCGGTCCATGTATGAATAATCTATGCCCTGCCGGTTACACCTGCACGGGAGGACAGTGTTGTAAGTACCCTTAGTCAATCTATATTGTCTCTGAAACTCCAACCCAACAGTACAAACGTTCTTGCAGGCCCAGACAAGAAGAAGAGAGAGATGGAACAACGCAGTTAGTGGTCAAATAGATCTGAGATTGTGTGATTGACATTACTCATTGAAGAACTCTTACAGATACGTGCCTCGGTCCATGTATGAATAATCTATGCCCTGCCGGTTACACCTGCACGGGAGGACAGTGTTGTAAGTACCCTTATCCAATCTATAATGGGTGATATTTTCGAAACGGAGTAAAGGTCAGTTGGGTGTAAAGGTCGGTGGAAAGCTCGGTCGACAGCTCAGTGTGATAGACCTCGGTGTAAACTTGAAACATTCCACGTTAATAACAGGCAATGTTTCACGTTTACACCGAGCTACGCCGACCGAGCTTTCGACCGAACTTTACGCCGACCTTTACACCCAACTGATCTTTACACCGCTTCGAAAATTCCACCCATTGTTTCTGAAACTCCAACCTAGCAGTACAAGCGTTCTTGCAGGCCCAGACAAGAAGAAGCGAGAGATGGAACAACGCAGTTAGTCGTCCCATAGATTTGAGATTGTGTGATTGACATCACTCACTGAATAACTCTTACAGATACATGCCTCGGTCCATGTATGAATAATCTATGCCCTGCCGGTTACACCTGCACGGGAGGACAGTGTTGTAAGTACCCTTATCCAATCTATATTGTTTCTGAAACTCCAACCCAGCAGTACAAGCGTTCTTGCAGGCCCAGACAAGAAGAAGCGAGAGATGGAACAACGCAGTTAGTCGTCCCATAGATTTGAGATTGTGTGATTGACATCACTCACTGAATAACTCTTACAGATACGTGCCTCGGTCCATGTATGAATAATCTATGCCCTGCCGGTTACACCTGCACGGGAGGACAGTGTTGTAAGTACCCTTATCCAATCTATATTGTTTCTGAAACTCCAACCCAGCAGTACAAGCGTTCTTGCAGGCCCAGACAAGAAGAAGCGAGAGATGGAACAACGCAGTTTGTCGTCCCATAAATTTGTGATTGTGTGATTGACATCACTCACTGAATAACTCTTACAGATACGTGCCTCGGTCCATGTATAAATAATCTATGCCCTGCCGGTTACACCTGCACGGGAGGACAGTGTTGTAAGTGCCCTTATCCAATCTATATTGTTTCTGAAACTCCAACCCAGCAGTACAAGCGTTCTTGCAGGCCCAGACAAGAAGAAGCGAGAGATGGAACAACGCAGTTAGTCGTCCCATAGATTCGTGATTGTGTGATTGACATCACTCACTGAATAACTCTTACAGATACGTGCCTCGGTCCATGTATGAATAATCTATGCCCTGCCGGTTACACCTGCACGGGAGGACAGTGTTGTAAGTACCCTTATCCAATCTATATTGTTTCTGAAACTCCAACCCAGCAGTACAAGCGTTCTTGCAGGCCCAGACAAGAAGAAGCGAGAGATGGAACAACGCAGTTAGTCGTCCCATAGATTTGTGATTGTGTGATTGACATCACTCACTGAATAACTCTTACAGATACGTGCCTCGGTCCATGTATGAATAATCTATGCCCTGCCGGTTACACCTGCACGGGAGGACAGTGTTGTAAGTACCCTTATCCAATCTATATTGTTTCTGAAACTCCAACCCAGCAGTACAAGCGTTCTTGCAGGCCCAGACAAGAAGAAGCGAGAGATGGAACAACGCAGTTAGTCGTCCCATAGATTCGTGATTGTGTGATTGACATCACTCACTGAATAACTCTTACAGATACGTGCCTCGGTCCCTGTATGAATAATCTATGCCCTGCCGGTTACACCTGCACGGGAGGACAGTGTTGTAAGTACCCTTATCCAATCTATATTGTTTCTGAAACTCCAATCCAGCAGTACAAGCGTTCTTGCAGGCCCAGACAAGAAGAAAGAGATGAAAAAACGTGGTTAGTCACACGGTACGGTCAAATGTTGCGTCCTAACATTAAAAGCCAAATAAAATTTTAAAGAAGCTTTGTGCCTTGGTCCGTGTGTGTCAGGCTTTACGTGCCCATCCGGCTACAGTTGCCACCTGACTACCGGGTCACAAGAGTGGTGTTGTAAGTTAACTTGATTTTTCAAGTTTTATATTGCTTAATTGTTGTTGTTGCCTTCGAAACACTGAACTGTCCATCTTCCGCCACTGTCATTGCAGGCCCAATTTGAGAGCTGAATGAAACGCGGAGGGAATTTGAACAACGGAGAATGAGATTATTTTGATTTAAGTGAAGAAGATCTTTTATTTAACTGTCTTTTAAAAGTTAAAAAACGTCTTACGTAGTGTCCATCGTACGTTTTTTTGGTCACAATATGCCGTTTTTGCAAATCTGCATATGTCGATTTTTTTCTGATATCGTACATCGTTGTCGTCTGTCTGTAATATCCGATCCACCTGACAAATCTCTGTGTTTTTTCGTTGTCTTCTCTGGCAATTGCTAAGAAGTAAAATCTGAAGAATTTTGAACAACTTTCAGAAGGGCAAATGTGCAAGGATGATCACAACACCATGAAGAGTGTGTTTGAACGTCTGCCAATTATTCATGGAAAATTCCACAAAGCATGCACGTTTTGCTCTTCCTAATTTAGACACACAACGGAAGGTTGTCAGGAAAACGGTGATAACAAAGCGGAAAACAACGAAAATGAAATGTACACTTTGACCTCGGTTATGTTTGAAACCTTGTACTGACCCCGAATTAAGAAACATGTATAATTTTTCGACAAACCTAGTTATGCTTTTTTTGTTATCGGTTACGCTTCAATTCCCGACTGACGAACCTGTCAACTGCTCCCCCATTCGATCAGTAGTCCTGTTCGCATGAAATTTGAAGCATCCACAACCATCTGCGACTTTGCTTCCTTTCACCCATACCACGTTTGCTCGTGTGTACCCCGTCCGATCTGGCAGGCTAAACAGTGTTTGGCCTGGTTAGTTCTGGGATCAACCCCCAGCGGACGGAGCAACACCAAACTGGTGTCGTGGGTCAACCCAGCCTTCCATCCCTGAGAAGGGTCGGTAAATGGGAAGCAGCAATTGCTGCGGGTAACAGGCACCTACCCATTAGAGTCACCGGCAACGGGTTGTTGGTAGGTCCCTCGCGGAGCCTAAATTCTGCGGAACGTCTTTACCTTTACCTTTTTCAAAACCGGGCATGTCCTGATGAACACCAATTCAAATGGAAGCCTATTTTTTACATTGCACACCTCGTCGCACACGAACATGCCCGACCCTTTCGTGAATAGCAGCTTAAGTATTTTATCGAATAGTGGGTGGGGATTGTCACATAAACGCGTGGCCATATTCTGGTGCATCTTTACGACATGTTCTGACACGACATGATAAGGTGATCGGATTTTGATCTTGCATCAAGTTAAGTGATGATGTCTCTGCATTTTCTCACGTGGCATGTCTGTTTTCTGCAAGTACTATAGGCGTTTATATGGAGACAACGCTTCAAATTCACTTTTAGTTGTTGTTGACAACATAAGCGGTTATTTTCGAAAAGAACATACAAGACGACCCAAAGTGCAGTGCTGCAGCCAATCATTCTGAGAAACGATAGATAAAAGGGCCAGTTTAGGAAGGTTAGCGCAAGTGTACTGATACATACTCACACTGCTGTCACAAAGCGAATATGCTGAAGCAGGGTTGGAAAAAAATATTTTTTTAAATGAAAATTTTAAAAAAAAATTTTTTTAAATAAAATTTTTTTTAGATTTTCGAAGATGACAAAAAATATTCAATTTTTTTGCAAAAATAAAAGATAAATGCAGGAAATGGCTAATAAAATACACAAAGAGCAATTATACTTGCTGAATGTGACTTATTGGCGAGTTTTCCTGTGTTATATTTGTTCCCTTCCAGTAACCGATGGGGCCCGAAGCCCACGTGGGCCACTGACCGTTGTTCTGTCTCATAGTGTTGCTGCGTGTGTGCATCAGAGATGACCAAATGAGGTATATTTACGTGATAACGTAGGTTGTCTGTACAGAAACCAGATATTTTGCTGTTTGTCCTGAATGTGGGTTGTCTAAACAACTCTGATTGCTAGGATGAAGCTCGTCATCCCGTGATCTACTGACGAAAGAAACACAGTGTACCTTATGTTTTGCATAAAAGCACATGATAAACGCTTTCAGAGGCGCCAAGATGTGAAAAACAAGCGCCGCCATGCACTTTTGTGAAGAAAACATCACGCACCCTGAGAAAAAATTACGAATTTTAAGCTCGAAAAAGTCCATTTTTGAACGTTACAGACAATATTGTTCCCCGGCCAAATTTTTTAAAAAAATTATTTTTTAAAACCGTGTTTTTTTAAAAGCACGTGTTTTTTTGAAAAAAATTTTTTTTGTTTTTTTTGCCCAATCCTGGCTGAAGAATATCAAAATAAAACTTCAGGCAGTTCAATAAGTGAATTTGTTTCGCAAAAATGACCTCGCTGCGTTTCCTGCCCTTCCTCTCAATTGCGCCCATCATTCTGCTGCCCGACAGTTGTTTGTCGTTGCGTTGCTACAGCGGTATCGGCCCGACAGTTGGCAATAACAGTGCCATGACCATTGAGCTGTGCAGCTCAACCACGATCTTCGGCGCACCGGAGGAAACAGGCTGTATGATAGTGAGTCAGGGTTTCAAGATGTCATATTCAAGCGCAGTGCTTGAAATTGGGCCAATAAGACCTCGTCAACCTCGCCCGTCTCAATGGGTAGGCCTGAGCATCAGCAAAGCCAAAGCCAAAGCACAAGTCTTGAACACAAGGCTGAGAATGATTGCAAAACTTCAAGGAGTGTTGTAACTGCTCTTACCTTGAGCCATCGCTTCCCTATGTCAGACAGGAAACTTTGTGATCGATCGTGTCTGTTCTATCTCAGTCGCATGACACTTGATTTTGAGGGCTTTTCAAGATCTATTTTGATGCCTGCCAATCGTTTTCAATAACTGCCAATAAGCAGGCTCGCATTGGATATACATCTTCCAAATGTCTAGGATTTAGTTTATTTTTCTTTTATTCACTCAACGTGTTCTTGTTCCGCAAACTGGCTCTGTTCAATTCTCGGTCGACATTTATTGCAGCGCAAAGCGCGAATGTCGATGTTGGGCATGGGTCGGTCCTGCTTGTCCGGGATCGAGCAAAACAGGTTGTGCGATTTCTACGACGATGATTGCATGAAACTGATGTCAGTCGATGGAGTTTGCTGTTGCACAACGAGTCTGTGCAATTATTACGAATATGTTTAGTGTTGCCGACAATGAACATCCTGTTTTCCGTGCTTGTGTATGAATGTGAAGTGTAACGGCCTACCTGGAGTTCTCCAGTTATATAGCCCCCTCCGAACAGAGCCCTCTAAGGCTCCAATTGGATTATTATTTTGGTCGTTGTGCTCATTTTCCACCAGTTTTCACATGGAGCACCGGGGTATTAAGTGGAAAACAACGGTGAATTGATTGGGTTGTTCATTTGTTTGCCCACACGTGCACATGATGAACTGTTGTGTGCATAAAGATCTGTATAGAAGCAGTATGTCCTTAAGCCGCATACAGATCCACATGGAACTGGGTATTTTTCTGGAAGTTTGGACATTGAATAAAAACAATTAACTTCTAGAAATAGTTCCATCGCCATCTGTGCGCGGCCTGAAGATGGACAACAGATTTTGAAAGCAGACGCAGCATAATACAATGAAACGTAGTATCCAGGTGTATTGGTGCGTATTGGTAATGGATACTGTAACCAGTCATATACCTTCGTGGTGAAATGAGAACAAAACGTTGTTAAATTAAACCTATATGTCAACCGTTGCACCAATACAAACATCAATGTTTGGTTCAAAAATAACAACAACACTAGGTTACGTTGGGCACAGGCCCAAGTATCCACAAAAGACAACGGTTTTGCGAAATATCTTTAATTAATAATCAGTGACCTATTTTAAATAACTTCTTGTAGTTTTCCTAAGAATATAAAAACAGATATGTAAACATTAATTATGTCACTTTCACAGAAACCAAAGTAAGATCAACGTAAAACAAATTAAAAAGAGCTTTTGAACATAATGAAACCCATAGAAATGTTAATATTGTGACGGGGGGGGGGCGAAAACCAAACCCAACAAAAAGATTCAAAAAAGCGAAACAAGACAATCAACGCAGAATAAAACATTCAGTCTGTTTGGCGCCTTAGCAGAACTAACATACCCAAGGGAGTTTTTTGAAACACATCGATATAGGGTACCA